>ML257380.1:100691-113484 GCA_005239495.1 Nicotiana undulata
GGGGGGGGGGGGGGGGGGGGGGGGGGGGTTATCTTCGCTAGCAGAAGGAGCGCCTTGAGATGGCGAGGATTTTGTAGAAACTTCATCAGGGGCCTCAACTTCAGGTGATGAGAAGTTCTGACTCTGCCGAGACTTTTCAATCGTCTCTTTCGTTTTGGCAATTCAGCTTCCACGTCAAAAGTTTCTTGGCCCATTTCCGTCAATGTGTCAAGTCGGGCATTCAAATAAGCCCAACTAACATTGACAGTTGTTTTGTCCTCACGAGCCTCATAGTCTTTATCCCATTGTTCAGCTTCGGCTTTTAGCTCATCTCTCTCAGCCACGACAGCATCATGAGAAACCTGCAAAGGAGCAAGGGATCTTTCCAGATATTGGACCTTATCCGAAGATTTACGGAGGTCTTCTTGGGTCTAGGTGAGCAATTGTACAAGTTCACCAGAGTATACCTCCTTTTGATCCAACAAAGCCTCCAGGCTCCTAATCTCTTCGGTGGCATGGGAAAGCTGCTCCGCAAAGGAAGACTCCTAGATGATTTTATCCTTACTTGCCTGATTTGAAGACGCCTTCTCTATGGCCAGTTCCGCTGCAATAACTATGATTTGCTGTTCCAAGGTACATTTCTCCTCCTCAATTGCCTCCATATCAAGTTGTAGACTCTCGTACTGCTCCTTCCAATTGTCAGCCTCGGTATGGAAGTCATTTGTTGATTGCTTGATTTGAACGACTCTCTTCATCAATTATGTGACTATAAGGTTGATCCGCATAAAATGATAAGTTAGATACAGTAAAAGAGAATATAATATATACATATGAAGGAGGAGCAAGTTTTACCTTTAAGGACGAGTGCACAATCTCATTCATCCAAGTTAAGGAGCTATGACTTTCAATCTTAGACTTCTCAACCGGGCTTGTCAAGGGCTTTAACCATACATCAGCCTGGGCCGACTTTTTCAAGAGGATGCCTCCCGCAAGAACCTCTATCGTAACTTGCTTCATCACCCCTCTGCTGGAAGACCCTACTTCAACAATAGAAGGCACGGAAGTGGGGGCGGGTGAAGGAGCCACGGGCGGAGTAGGCTAAGGAGAAGAAATTGCAATGGGAGCAGAAACAGCAACATGAGCAATAAATGAAAGTTCCGTAGGAGCAGGCGGAGGGAAAATAGCAAGAGGAGCTTCATCAGAAATTGTACCAAAACCTTGCTGTTACAGGTGATCAATGGACTCATGAACAGGAGAGTGAGTTGCATCTTCCGGAGCGGAGGACTCTGATTCAGGTACGGGAGGATCAACAACGGGTGCAGATTCATCGTCAGAGACAAACCTCCTCCTACATGACCTATGAACCAGCGAACCCTCCTCTTGTTCCTCTCCATCCTCCAAGGTCCGGGACCCACTTTCCTTCCTTTTCGACGAGGAGGATCCAACACTGATTTCCTGAGCCTTAGCCAGGGACAGCTTTGAAGCGTACACAGCTGCAGCAGAAATTCCACGAGCAGGAAACCCTATCAAATGAAAGGGATCAGATAAAGTTCAAAAAGGGAAGATGTAAAAAGAAAAACTCTTATTTACCATGGATTTTCACTTTCCAACCAATCCTCGAAGAGAGGTACTTCCAACAATGTTATTCTAAAGGAGAGATTAACAAAAGTTTTTCTACCCAATCACGAAAACCGGAGACATTCTCGGCAGTTCCCATTATTGCTGCAAAAGGAAAAGAAACAGTCACGGTACTGATAGTTTATCGAAAACAAAAAAAGGAAAGTGAGCAATATTGTACTCACGTGCAAAGTTCCACTTCTCAGGGAAGGGGAGATTTTCTTCACCTACTAAACCTGTAGTAAGGACAGCAACATACCGAACATACCACCTTCTATCTTTCTCATCATCCGGAATAACTAACACTCTTTTACTCCTAGCCGCGAGAGTAAAAACTCCTTAGCGGAATAGCATCAGGGAATATAGGTGAATAAGATGATGGAAAGTAAAGGGGACATAAGCTAAATTGGCCAAATACCTAAGGCACGCAACCACTCTCAAAATAAGAGGACCGACTTGTCCCAAGAAAACATTGTAGAATCGACAAAATGCAATGATGATAGGGTCGATGAGAGGCTTGAATCCTAATGTGAAGGGATAAGTAAGAATACCCAGTCCTATAAGAGGTTATTCTTTGGTTATCATTAGGAACAACAACAGAAAAATCAGACTTCCAACAACAGTCTCTGCGTACGAGTGACACTAAACCCTCTAATATTTGGGTAGGATAAGGTCAGCACTATCATGCGATGACATGGAAGAAAGCTTCTCATTCATGGCCTCACTAGTTTGTCAAAAGAATTCTCGACGGGAACGATCTCATCGACTCTCGGCTCACGCAGTGGTTCATTGTGTTCCCTACTCTTTGATGAAGATCTAGAAGCCCTAGCCCTCGAAGAAGACAAGGAAACAGTAGACCTAGAAAATGGCGGAGGAGTAGTATGAGAAGAAGAACCCCCAGAAGGTGTAGAACTTAATCTCCTAAGTCTACCGCCCCTCCTGCTCTGTGTTGGATCAGAAGAAGGAGTCAATTCATCTACAATAATGACCTTTTTGGATTGCTAGTTTGAAGAAGACATGTTTACAAGGATGAATAATTTACAAATAAAGAAAGAAGGTTAGAAGTTTTTTCGTGAAAGTAAAGAAAGGAAAATGGGTATCAATACTAAGAGGCGACTGTCAAAAAATGGAAAAAACAGTGATGTGAAAGTCGTAATTGAATGCAACCGCAAAAAGCCCTAAAAGGCGCTGAATAATTGCAGAACAAATCCGGGAATTCCACGTGGCACGAGCATTAAATGGAAGTGACAAGCGACGCATACATTCAGAGACGGATGAAATGGTACGAGTGAAGCGGCGGCAAAATATTCTCCCAATAAATGAGTATCCACTTACCAAATATTTAATGGATAAATAAATGGTAAGTTGGGGGACTATCTGTATTGGTAAAAGTATGCTTCACACGTATACTAATTATGATGATAAAGCAATCCATGTGGAGCAATGAAAACATGACAATTGGACGAGACTTTACGAAGAGGTACGAGACAAAAAGGAATGGAACGACATACCCACGAGGTAATCAGATACGGGAATCTCAATCTAATTGAGGAGATGAAGAGACACGGTCAGAATGCATCAAGGCTGAATAAAGGGCAGATTCGAAAATCTTCAATCAATGAGCCAAACATTACATAATCTTCACACAACAGTTACGATTATTCATTGTAACGTTACAGTAATTCCATTATTAGTCATTAATGCTCAATCACTGAAAAGAGTAGACGTTATATTAATAAATTCCCTATAAAAGGGAGTAAAATATAACTTGTAAGGACACGTTCGAACAACTATTGAAATATACTTACTTTTACGCATCTTTGTTGCTTTCTTTTTGCAAGTCTTATTAGAATTATTAGCATATTCTCTTGGTTATTAGAAACCCGAGTACTTCTTAAAATAGCATTGGCAGAGAATCTAATTCTTTGGTTAAACAGATGCATATTGTTATCATATCGTTGGCATTTTTCGCACTTAGCTATGAAATTCTTAGCGTCTTCTTCCATTGTAGGCCAATAGTACCCTACTCTGATCAGGGTTTTGACTAAGGATCTTGCTCCTGCGTGGTTTCCACAACGTCCTTCGTGTACTTCTTTCATTACGTACTCTGTTTGATTGGGTCCAAGGCACCTTGCTAGGGGACCTCCAAACATTTTGAGGTATAAAGTATCACGAACTAGGCAGTACCGTGCAGCTCTCCGGTGAAGTGCTTGAGCTTCTTTTTCATCTTCAGGCACGGTACCGTTCTACAAAAAATTTATAATTTTGTTTCTCCAATCCCAGGTTAAATTATTAAATGTTACCTCATTTTTGTCTTGGTCGATTGCTGAATGAAATAAGTATATCACAATAGAATTGTCTTTATTCGTTACGTCTGTAACTATTGTGAGGTTAGCCAATGCATCTGATTCTGCATTTTCCTCCCTAGGTATTTGCATAATCTTCCATGACTGGAATTATCTTATTAGGTCTCGTGCCTATTCTAGATATTGTTGCATTCGAGCCTCTGTATCAGTATAAGTCCCCTGCATCTAGTTTACCACTAGTTGAGAGTCACTTTTGATCACGATCTGCTCGATTGAAAGTTCTCGTGCTAGTTCAGTTCTTGCAACGACAACTTCGTACTCTGCTTCATTGTTAGTTATGGGATAACATTTTATAGTCTGTCTTATCTTTTCACCCGTAGGTGATATTAAAACAATTCCCAAACCGGCTCCTTTTACATTAGAAGAGTCATTAGTAAATAGGGTCCTTATTCCTGGATTAGACCCGATTTGTAACTCTTTTTCCACTTCAGGGATTATGCTAGTTATGTTCGCTTAATTCTATTTTCCACTTAGCTAATCTTCCTGATAACTTTTATTTATGCAAAATATTTCTCAGTGGATATGAAGTTACGATAGTAATTGGATGACACTGAAAGTATGGTCTTAGCTTTCTAGCTGCCATGATTAGAGCTAAAGCTAATTTTTCTAGATGAGGTTATCTAGTTTCTGCATATAATAAATATTTGCTTACATAATAAATAGGAGATTGTTTACCTTTGTCTTCTCTTACCAATACTTCACTTACGACAATTTCTGCAACGGCGAGATAGACATATAGCCTTTCTCCCTCCTTTCGTTTAGACAGCAGCGGGGGATTTGATAGATAGGCCTTCACATCTTTGAGAGCCTGCTGGCATTCTTCAGTCCATTTGAACTGATTCTGCTTTTTTTAGAACTGAAAAAGAATTTAAAACTATTCTCCGAAGACCTGGAGATGAATCTTCCTAAGGCTGCAATCCTACCTGTTAGTCTTTGAACTTCTTTTTTGCTCGTAAGTATGTCAAGTATTTCTTCAATAGCTTTAATTTGAGCAGGATTTACTTCAATACCTCTATTTGATACAAGGAAACCCAAAAATATACCTGATTCGACGCAAAGGCACATTTTTCAAGATTTAATTTCATGTTATACTTGTGTAGGATTTTGAAGGTAATTGAAAGATTCTAGAAATGATCTTCTTATTGTGTTGATTTTACCAGCGTGTCATCAATGTACACCTCCATTGTTTTTCCCAGATGTCCCTAGAACATCTTGGTCACTAGCCTTTGATACGTGGCTCCCGCATTTTTCAGGCCAAAAGGCATGACTTTGTAACAATAAGTCCCCCCTTTTTGTAATAAAGGAAGTTTTTTCCTCATCTGAGGAATCCATTTTTATATGATTATAACCAGAATACGCATCTAGAAAGCTTAATAATTCGTGACATGCATTGGCATCAATCATTTGATCTATGTGTGGTAATGGAAACGAGTCTTTAGGGCATGCCTTATTCAAATCTGTATAATCTACTCATACTCTCCATTTACCATTCTTTTTAGGTACCACTACGGTATTAGCTAACCAATTAGGATATTTTACCTCTCGTATTGAACCGATTTTCAAGAGTTTCTGTACCTCTTCATCGATCACTTGGTTCTTGAATGGTCCTTGCTTTCTTTTTGTTTTCTTGACAGGCACGAAGGATGGATCTTCATTTAGTTTATGATTCATCACTTTTGGGGGTATACCTGTCATATCTTAATGGGACCAAGCAAAACAATCTGCGTTAGCTTTTAAATATTCAATTAACTTTCCTCTTCTGGTGGGGCTTAGCCTTGTGCCTATATGAACTTTTTCCTCAGACTCTTGCTCGAGCAGTGGAACAGCTTCGAGCTCCTCATTAGTTGTTTTGATATGCTGGTCCTCTTTTGGTTCCTAAATTACATCAGGTCAGGAATCCATATCCGTATGTTTTGATGCAACCTCTGTGGTGATTTGATTCACCTTATTGGAGTGTACTACTAAATTGAGGTTTCTTAAGGTCTGTTGATCGCCTTGAATCTGTTGAATTCCCCATCTGGAAGGGAATTTAATTACCTGATATAAAGTAGATGGTACTGCTTTCATATCATGGATCCATGGTCTCCCCATGATTACATTGTAATCCATATCAGTATCAATGATTTGGAATTTAGTATTTTTGATAACTCCTTCTACATAGATACTGAGCTCGGTTTCTCCTTTCGTTATGACTGTAGAGTTGTCAAACCCAGATAAGGTGCGTGCTTTTGGAATTACACGATTCTCCATTAGCATCTATTCCACAACCCTCAACAGAATGATATTGACCGAGCTACCTAGATCGATCAACACTCTATTCACGTTAGTGTCATGTATAAGTAGAGATATTATCGGTGCGTCGTTGAGTGGAAGCAATAATCCGTTGGCATCTGCGTCGTTGAATGATATATTGTCTGCTTCCAAAGTTTCACGAGTTCGCTTACCGTGGGTGATTGTTAACTTGGTTTTTCTTTTGTAAATTACACTGTTCACCTATTCTCCTCCGTGTATCACATTTACTGATCTCTTTAGAGACGGTGGCTTTCGGGGCTCTTGCATGTTCTTTATATATGCCTATTTACCTTTTTAACTAAACAGTTCTGTTAGATAGCCATGTTTTAATAAATGTTCTACCTCACCTTACAATAACCTGCAATCTTACGTTCTGTGTCCATGATCGTTGTGGAATTCGCACCAGATGTCTGGATTCCTTCTGTTTGGATTCGATCTCATTTCTTTGGGCCATCGAACTTTATCACCCATGTTTCTTAATATTGTAATTAATACAGAAGTACTTACATTGAAGTTGGAGTCTCCGATTCTTGCGTTACCTCTATTTCGTTCATCTCGATCTTTTCTGGATCTTGATGAGGATGAGCTTTTATCTCTATTTGACGGTCTGTAATCTGACCGTGTATTTTCAAATCTGGGACGAGTTTCTCGTCCCGAAGGTCCCATATATGGATCATACCTATTTTTACCTAATCTCCCTTCCAATTCGGAGTGTCTAGAACATGTTATGTCTTCTCCATTTGATTGAGCAATGGTATCTTCTTCTATTCGTAACTTGGTATTGTACCTGTTATAGACATCGTTCCATGTCGTGGTTGGGAATTCTCTCAAGCTTTCCTTGAGTTTTCTCGTGGCTTTTGATCGTCTATCATTTAAATTACTTGCAAATGCCATTGCTGCCCAGTTGTCAGGCACTCTTGGTAGTAGCATTCTTTCTCGTTGAAACATTTCTACAAACTCACAAAGCAACTCAGTGTCTCCTTGTTTTATTTTAAATATATTTTCCCTTCTTTTTTCGACCTTTTGTGCACCGGAGTGTGCTTTTATAAAAGAATCTGCAAGCTCAACAAAAGAGTCAATAGAAGTTTCAGGTAAAAGAGAATACCATGTTAGCGCTCCTTTGGTGAGGGTCTCTCCAAACTTTTTGACCAGCACTAATTCAATTTCTTGCTTAGTCAAATCATTGCCTTTTACTCCTGTAGTAAAAGCAGTGACATGATCACGTGGATTGGTTGTCCCGTCGTATTTTGGAATATCAGGCATTTTGAATTTCTTGGGAATAGGCAAGGGTGTTGCACTTGGCTTCCAAGGTTGCTGAGAATATTTATCAATGTCAATACCCTTGATGACAGGTGGTACTTCAGGAATTTACTCGATTCGATCGTTTTGTTCCTTCATCTGTTTCTGTAGAGTTAGTAATAAAGATTGTAGATTTGAATTATTAGACCTACCTGGTCTTGCTTCAAGAGACTCATTCAGAGTGCCTCTACTTCCTGAGTTTGCTAATCCGGATTGTAGATTTTCTATAGTTGCGGTGTCGTTTGGAGGAGGCGTAGGTGAATGAGCTGGTAGCCCCCTCATGAAAGCTTGTAGGGCTTCATTTACATATTCACCAACCATTTGTTTTACAGGGTCTTGTTCTCCTGTTTGTTAATTTCCATTGTGATCATTGTTTTGAGTCATAGACCTCCCTGGGGATTGATCCCTTGAACCTTGTGGGGATCCCTGAGGTGATGGAACTGAAGTTCCAGTTGTCTGTTGGTTATTGTCATTGGCGTTCGACATGATTCACAAAACGTTGTTTGAGAAAAAACAAAGATTATCAGATTCCCGGTAACGGAACCAATTTGTTTAACCAAAGAATTAGATTCTCAACCAATGTTATTTTAAGAAGTACTCGGGATTTTAATAACCAATAAAATAAGCTAATAAGTATAATCAGACTTGTAAATAGAAAGCAGTAAAGATGCGTGCAAGTAAGTGTATTTCAATTGTGGTTCGAACGTGTCCTTACAAGTTATATTTTACTCCCTTTTATAGGGAATTCCTTAATATAACGCCTACACTTCTTAATGATTGATCATTAATGACTAATAATGTAATTAATGTAACGTTACAATGGTTAATCATAATTGTTTCTTGAAAATTATGTAACGATTAGCTCATTGATTGAAGATCTTTGAATCCGCCCTTTATTCTGCATTTATTCATTCTGACCGTGTCTCTTCAACTCCTCAATTAGATTGAGGTTCCTGTATCTAATAGCCGTGGGTATGCTATTATGTTCCTCTTTGTCTCGTGCCTCTTTGTAAAGTCATGACCAATTGTCATGTTTTCATTACTTCACATGGACTGCCTTGTCATCTGAATTAATACACGTGTGAAGCCTACCTTTACCAACATATCGGCGCCTAATACAAAAGGTTGGTTCTTGAAGGCTTTTGAAGTTCTTTAAAATTTGTTTTGGAGCGGGTTTTGGTGTTATCAAGGTCCAAACAGAATTTCGAGACCAGAAATAGTTCCATAATTTCATTTAAGCCTTGCACGCGAAATTTGGTGTCAATCCGAGTAGTTTAGGTACGTTTCGTCGCATTGGGAGTAAATTGAAGAACTTGAAGTTCATAAGTTTGATTCAATTAGTTTTGGGGTGTGATTCTTAGTTTTAATTTTGTTCCAGGCATTTTAAGAGTTCGAGCGAGTCCGTTTTATGATTCCAAACTTGTTGGTATATTCAGGTGGGGCCCAGAGGTCCCCGAGTGTCAATCGGACGAGGCTCGAACCAAGTTGGGATTTTGGAGCAACAGCTGAAGCTCCTAGATCTGCCATAACCGCACCTGCTCTTTGCTAGTCGCAAGTGCGAGCCACGAGCCGTAGAAGCGAGATTTCGAGGGCAGCCCAGCAACCGCAAATGCGGAAGATTGGGAGCACCTGCGTGACTGCAAGTGCAAGATCCGTGGTCGCAGGTGCGGTTAGGCTCGCAGAAGCATCCCTTTTTACGCAGATGCAGAGCCTGGCCAGGTGAGGGAAAGCTGCACCTGCGAGGCATTTTCCACAGGTGCGAAAATCGCTGGGAAGAAGGGTTCATTTAATACAGGACTTAGGCCATTTCCAACACTTTTTCTTTCACTCTTGGACGATTTGAGAGCTTTTAAGGAGGGGTGTAACGACCTGGGCGGTCGTTCCGTGAGATTGGCCCTATTTTCCTAATTTCTACTATATCTTGTGTTTCTTAGCTTAATTATGTAGATTTTATGGCCCGGATAGCTTCGTTAGGTGATTTGAGACTTAGGAATGTGTTCTGAATGTTTTTCGGAGGTCCAGAGTAGAATTAAGCTTGAATTGGTGAAAATGAGTTTTTGGCGATTTCCGGTCGGTAGTGGAAAATTTGCTATCGGGGTCAGAATGGAATTTCGGAAGTTGGAACAGGTTCATACTGTCATTTTGGATATGTGTGTAAATTTTTAGGTCATTCGGAGGTGGTTTGGTTAGTTTCGACATCGTTGGCGAATTTCGAAAATTTAGAAATCCTTAGGTTTGAATCATGAGTTGATTTGGTATTTTCATGTTATTTTGGGTGTTCCAAGGGTCTTACTAAGTTCGGGTGATCATATATGACTTGTAGATACCATTGGTTGGGGCTGCGAGGGGCTCGGGGTGATTTTGGATGGTCATCGGGAGTTCTAAACTTGGAAAATACAGCAAAAGCTGCTGCTGGTACTGAGTTGCTAGTGTGGCCGCACCTGCCGATGGGGAGCCACAGATGCGATTCTCGCAAGTGCGAGGGTCCTCGCGTAGGTGTGGATTTTTGCAGCCTGGACTGGAAGCGCAGGTGCGGAGGATTGGCTCGCATCTGCGAGTCTGCAGATGCGTGAAGAGGACCGCATATGCGGAAATTGGCTGGTTAAGTGGAAACCGCAGGTGCAAAAGTGATGGGTAGAAAGTATATAACGGAACCCTTCGCGATTTTCAGTCTTTTCTTCTCCATTTTTGTGTGATTTTGGAGATCCAAGCCGGGAATTCAAGGAGGAATCGAAGGATTTCAGTGAGTTAAGTCAATTGGGTCTTATTTATGGTGCTTGTGATGATTTTTCCACTATCTAATCATGAAATTTGTGGGGGAATTAGGGTGAAGTTTATGGATTAGGGCTTGAGTTTTTGGAGAGCTTTGATTGGGGATTTGAGGGGCCATTTGAGGTCCGATTTCGATGTTCTTGGTATATATAGACTCGCGAGGGTGTGAGGATTCCAGTTTTGTAAATCTTATCGAATTTCGAGATGTGGGCCCGGGGGTCGGGTTTGGCCAATTTTGGGAATTTTTGTTAATTTTGATAGTTTTCAAATGGGTTTTGTCCCTTTAGCATATATTAATGATATTAATCTGGTTTTGGTTAGATTTGGAGCAATTCGAGGCCGCGTCAAGAGGCAAAAGCATCGCGGATTAGTATTTTGTCCGATTTGAGGTAAGTAATGACAGTAAATCTTGTCCTGAGGGTATGAAACCCCGGACTTCACATTCTATCACTATTTCTGGAGTGGCGCACATGCTAGATGACGAGTGTGTGGTGCGCATTATTAGGCGATTGTGACTTGGTCCGTCCCGTGAAAACTATTAAGTTGCGTATTTGATTCTAAATCACGTAATATGTCTTGTTTTAAGATTATTACCATATTTTGGGTTGTACGCCATGTTTGGGGCCTTGTGTCGACCTGTTTGGACCCCTTGGGGCTTTTTACTGTTATTCCTCACTGTATTGATTTATGATTTTACACTCAGTCATATCATGTTTAACTAATTTCAAAACTCAGTCTTATTTACACTATTTTGAGATATAAAAATGATATTTTGGGTCGAGTACCCCGTGTGATTGACAGCCTGAGTGGCTTTTTGAGAGGTTTCTGACTGAGTGAGGCCAAGGGCCTATGTTGTGAGGATATTATAGGATCGGGCTGCGCATCGCAGCATGTTACATTGCTCATGATATGTGAGAGGCCGAGAGCCTGAGTGATTATGCCGCGAGATGGCTTGATATTAGCGCTTGGGCTGTAGGAGCCCCTCCGGAGTATGTACACTCCTAGTGAGCGCAGGTACCTACTGAGTGCGAGTGCCGAGTGACGAGTGATTGAGAGGCATGAGTGAAAGTGAGGTAGCCCGAGGGGCTGATACCGAGTAATTGTGAGGCATGTTGAGTGACTGATGTTGGGTGACTACACGCACGAGGGGCAGTCTATGATACATGTTCTCATAGAAAGACTATTTATGAACGCTGTCATTTTATATACAGAATAATTTTGATTTCTATGGAAATTGTGAAAAGATACATTTTTAAAGGATATTTTACTGGGATCGACTTTTAGATGTTACAAGATGTCGTATCTGTGTTTCTGAAAGAAAGATAGCATTTACTGTGTATTGATGACTGTTTTTACGTGTTTCGTAGCTCTTAGACATTATTTACTTTCATTACTACTGAGTTGGCGTACTCACATTACTCCCTGCACCTTGTGTGCAGATTTAGGTGTCAGAGTGGAGTGAGATGCCTGCCTGACCACGGACTTTCACAGAGATTTATGCTGCATGCGTCTGCAGCACTGCTTCTCCTTCTTATTTTCTTTAGCAGTTGTACTCCTTAGTCTGATTTGTATTAGAGATTAGTGTCAGATTTATGTATTCTCTTAGATGCTCGTGACCTAGTGACTCTGGGATTTCTATGCGGTATAGCACTGCTTCTCCTTCTTATTTTCTTTAGCAGTTGTACTCCTTAGTCTGATTTGTATTAGAGATTAGTGTCAGATTTATGTATTCTCTTAGATGCTCGTGACCTAGTGACTCTAGGATTTCTATGTGGTACTTAGAATTTGACTTATCATCTTTATTTTTTAAATTCTTCAACCAGATGTTTATGCAATATTATATTACGAGTAAACTGAACAAAGATAATTTTATGTTCTAAATGTGAATATGGGCCGGCCTAGTATTAAGATAGGTATCATCACGACCAGGTAGTTTTGGGGTCGTGACAAGGGGATTTCGACCCGGCTTTTGAAGGTAAGTAATTTCTATCTAATGTGAGTTTAATACATAGATCATTGGTAGATTTTAACATGAAAATTTGTAGAAATCATGGGTTGAGATGAAAAACCTAGGTTTTGATAAAAATTGAATTTTACCACGAAAATAGTTATACAACTTAGGAAAAATCATATATTATTGTTCCTAAGGTTATGGGTAACACCTTTCTTCATAAATTTCCGGAATCCGGGCACGTGAGCCTTGAGGTGAATTTTAGGAATCTTGCATTTAGGGTTAGGTAATTGCTTTAATATTGAGGATATGAACTTTTGAGCGTGAATTGATTAATTTATATAATATTTGACTAGTTTCGAGTCATTTGGACCAAAGTTTGGAGGTTTGAGCACGTTCTTGAATCGGGAAGTGGCCTCTAAGACGAGGTAAGTCTCATTTCTAACCTTGTAAGAGGTAAATTTCCCCATAGGCGAATTAACTAATATAGGTAACTATTTGTGGGGGGGGGGGGGGT
>ML257380.1:113544-138591 GCA_005239495.1 Nicotiana undulata
CCATGTGGGAATGACATAATAGAGGTAATTTTTTTGGGGGGGGGGGGGGTTACGTACGTACGAAGTGACGAGAATCCGTGCGTAGCTACTATTTATGCTGAAGTCCGGTAGACAAGAACCCATATCATGCTATACTTGAAATAATTTCACCTTTACTTGTCAATTGTATTACTTAAATCAAGATTTCAAAAATTGTAAAAGAATCCCAACGTGATAAGTTTCACTTATTTGAGGTTGTGAAAAGAACACTTGACTGTTATTGAAAAACTCGTGTTTCTTGGAATGTTTCCTATTTGTGGAGTGGACTGAGCACCTCGGCGGGTTAAATAGATGCATCTATTGATCGCATTGTTCAACCCTCGGCAGTGCACAATTTAAATATTGTTATGTCGGTTCGGGTCGTACGACCTCAACATTGTTTGTGCATAATACTTGGGATTTTTCCGAACTGATGTTACTTCAATGTTTTATGAAAGATAAATTTGAGATTTAATAATTGCGAAAAAAGATATTTATCATCTTTGGTTGTTGAGTTCTAGTATATTTCTTGTAATCGATGCTTAGTTATAATTTTGGACTTATTCTCATTAGCCTTAGTAAGTGTCAAGTCGATCCCTCGTTACTACTTCTTCGAGGTTAGACTGGATACTTACTGGGTACATATTGTTTTATGTACTCACGCTTCACTTCTGCACTTAATTGTGCAGGATCTGATGCAGGTGCATCTGGATATCCATCTGGCGCGCATTCTTGATCTTGGTTCGAGATTCCACGGTGAGCTTCCCTTCCGAGCCGTTCTGTTGCATGTCCGAGTCTCTCTTTTATTTTGTTTTCTGTCTATTCTATTTCAGACAGTAGGATAGACATCTTTTGAATATTCTACGAGTTGACCACATACTTGTTACACTATATCTTGGCACACATTTTTAGACTATTGATTTTGGGTTCTGTACCTATGGTTATAAATATTTCTACCTGCTTTCATTTATAAACTTAGTTGGTTTCTTACTGAATCTCTTAAATTAAGGAAAATTACTTCATGGGAAACTCATTAAAATGGGAAAATCGCTAAGATATACATTGTTGGCTTGTCCAGCAACGGTGTTGGACGCTATCACGGCCTGATATGGAATTGGGTCTTCACGTCGAAGTTCATCACGAGAAACTTTTATTTAGTTTTTGTTTAGAAAAAGGGAAGTTTAGTTCCAATAAAAAAATATTTTGTTTAGCCCTAATAAAAATTTATATTTATACCCATTATTATGTTGCAAGGAGGAAAAATTTTTAACTTAAAAGGGGCAAAAAGTCAATCAACTTTTAGTGGATATCTTTGTCGTTCAGCATTTAGTCATTCAAGATTCGTGCTTTTATAGTAACTAGTATCTATGAACGTGTGTTGCACGTTAATAATGGCACACGATGATTTAAATTATTTCTATGAAGGAAAAAAATTAATTAATAAGAGAAATTTGATGTATAATAATACATAAATCATCTAAATGTCGAAAAATATATATTATTACATTAGCATAATACATGAATTTAAAATAAAAGGACATCATCAAAGCTTACACAAATGATCAATATTGTAATGTTAGTTAGATAATTATGTATTATAGTTTAAAAGTATTTAATGTGATGGTATCTTAATGAACACTTCTTTGTGGACAATATTTTTTTGTGTATATTTCCTCCTAATGCTTTGGTTTCTCGGCCTTAACCAGAACTATTGTTGTCAATCTTGATATCCCTCTTAAAAGTGCAACATACAATTGTTGGTGCAAGAAAATATATTGTGGTAAATACAGTCCAATATTTAGGATGTTTGTCCTTGTATTTTATTTATTATATTTGCAAAATATAAACATACTAAAAATTATTCTCTAAAAAAATTAAAAGGATATTCCTTAGTTTCGGAAGACGAAAGTTGAATTCAGGGATAAAAATATACTTAGAAGCACATTGACCAGTATGTAACGACCCGGCCAGTCGTTTCGAGAGATATATCCCCGTTTCCCCTATTTATGCTTCTTTTGTGCTTTACAGTTGTATTTTATCGTATCGGGTTGGTTGGTTCGGATCTGGAGTTGTTTCAGAGTTAAATGAGACACTTAGTCTCTTATTGAGAAGCTTAAGTTGGAAAAGTCAATCGGGTGTTGACTTATGTGTAAACGGTCTTGGATTATAATTTCGATGATTCCGTCAGCTCTGTTAGGTGATTTTAGACTTAGGAGCGCGTCCGGAATGTGATTTGGAGGTCCGTAGTAGAATTAGGCTTGAATTGGCGAAAGTTGGAAATTTGACGATTCTTGTCGGCAGAGGAAAATTTTATATCGGGGTCTAAATAGATTTCCGGAAGTTGTTAAAGGTTCGTGGTGTCATTTGTGATGTGTGTGAAAATTTAGAGGTCATTCGGACATGGTTTGGTAGGTTTTGGCGTCGTTTGCAGAATTTGGAAATTTAGAAGTTCTTAGGCTTGAATCCGAGGGTAATTTGGTGATTTGATGTTGTTTTGAGTGATTCAAAGGTTCGAATAAGTTTTTATGGGGCTATTTGACTTGTTTTCATGTTTGGTTGAGGTTCCGAGGACCTCGGGTGTGTTTCAGATGGTTAACGAATCAAGTTTGAAGTTTGGAGAATTGCTGAAGTAGGTTTTTAGTGGTGTAATCGCACCTGCGAGGGTATGTCCGCAGGTGAAACGCCGCATGTGTGGTGGATCAGTTGCAGGTGCGGGAGTGTGTTGGACTGGGGAGCACTGAAGGTGCAATTGGGTATGTGCAACTGCGACCTCGCACATGCGGATACGTGCCCCTAGAAGCGAAAGTGAGGAGGTCAGTGTGATGACCCAAAAGGTCGTTTCGAAGTCATGAAAACCTCTTTTTGTCTCACCTCGATTTGCGTACGTAGCCCGGGCATGTAGTCGGGAAGCCTTTATATGGATAACTGAGAAAATTGATAGTTTTATTTTGAAATGTGAATTAAGTTGACTTTGGTCAACATTATTGGTAAGTGGACCCGAACCCGTGATTTGACGGTCCCGGAGGTTCCGTAGGAAAATATGGGACTTGGGCGTATGCCCGGAATCGAATTCCGAGGTCCCAAGCCCGAGAAATAAATTTTTGAAATAAATTATTTTTTTGAAAATATAAAGGATTTTAGAAATTTTATTATGTGTGAAACCTATGGTATCGGGCCCGTATTTTGGTTTCGGAGCCCATTACAGGTTCAATATAATATTTATAATATATGTGTAAAATTTGGTAAGAAACGGAAGTCGTTTGACGTGATTCGGACCCACGGTTGTAAATCTTGATACTTTAAAAGTTTTGAAAGTTGCTTTGATTTTTATGATAAATTCATTGTTTAAGATGTTATTTTGGCGATTTGATCGCACAACTAAGTCCGTAGGATATTTTTGAGGTGGTGTGCATATTTGGTTTGGAGCCCCAAGGGCTTGGGTGAGTTTCGGATAAGCGTCGGAGTAGTTTTAGACTTAAAAATCTGGTGTTGGGTCAGTTTTCTGGTGTCTGAGTTTTTGCACTATGAGAACGCATGAGGGCTCATGTGAACGCAAAACACAGGGTTTTGGAGGGGATTATTAACTCTATGCGAACGCATGGACCAGGGTGCGAACGCGGAGCACAGGAAGATTGCTCTACGCGAACGCACCCATAGAGATGCGAACACATAGGTTTGGAGAGGGGGATGGGGGCTGGGTAGGTTTTACTCAGTGCGAACGCACCCCCTTGGTCGTGATCGCGGAGTGTAGGGTCAGGCAGCCTGTGCGAACGCACAACTTATGTCGCGAACGCATAGGGCAATTTTGCCCAGTTATTTGAAAGCAGAACCATTTCGGGATTAAGTCAAAAACTCATAACTTTTTCTTTCAAACTCCAAATTGGGCGATTTTTGAAAGAGGATTTCACTACAAAATCATAGGTATGTATTCTTAGACTTATTTTCTTCACTTTACATTAACACCCATTAGATTTCTAGGCCTAAATAATGTTCTCCTTTAAGACGAAGCATCTTGCTATAGGGTGACTGACGATGCGGCGATATTTGCAATACTTGGGATCATCCACCTCTTTTAGATCTTTCACCGCTTAAGGGTAGAAAATTAGGAAAATGGGTAGAGTTAGGGCTTTTTGAATAATTGGGATTTAGACCTTGTTTTGGGGTCGGATTTCAAAACTAATTACATATTGGGGCTCGTGGGTGAATGGGTGATCAGGTTTTGGTCCGAACCTCGTGTTTTGACCAAGCGGGCCCGGGGTCGATTTTTGACTTTTGGGGAAGAATGTTAGCAAAGCTATAATTAAGCATTGAATTGAATTATTTAGCGTTTATTGATGTTATTGAGTCAATTATGTCTAGATACAATCGATTTGGAGCCAAGTTCAAAAGGAAAAGCGGTGATTGAGGCTTGATTTTGGTCGTAGAAGTCGAGGTAAGTGTTTGACCTAACCTTAGCTTGAGGAAATAGGCGTTGAGTCTTATTTTCTATGTGTTTCTACCATGTTCAACATATAGGTGAGGCGACGAGTACCTATATGTTGATGTTAAGCATGCCCTTGAGTCGGATATTATGAATTATGTGATTTTGCATTGATATTTTTTGTGTTATAGATTAAATTTCGCTTTGCTGGTTGTTTATTTGGTGCAAATTCTTTGTAATGAATATTGTTGAGTATGAGTTTCGGTTGAGAAATATTTTTTAAAGATATGTACTTGAGTGAGATTGGTTATAGTTGTGTCCCTTGTCAGGACGGTGATATTTCTACTGTTGTTCCCTTACCGAGATGTTCTGAATTATTGTTATGGTTCATATTTTTGATTTCATCCTTGCCAAACTTCTGTTATTGATATTTTTTGGGTGAGAAAGAGTGTAAATCACGAAGGGTGATGTCGTGTATTGTTTGGGCGAGGAAGAGTACAAAGCACAAAGGGTGATGCCGTGTATTGCTTATCATGAGGATGAGAGTGTAAAAGCACGAAGGGTGATGTCGTGCCATGTTATGATATTAAAAGCACGAAGAGTGATGTTGTGCCGTTTTTATTGATTATTGTGAGGAAGAGAGTAAAAGCATGAAGGGTGATGTCGTGCCATGTTATGATATTAAAAGCACGAAGAGTGATGTTGTGCCGTTTTTATTGATTATTGTGAGGAAGAGAGTAAAAGCATGAAGGGTGATGTCGTGCACTTGCCATCATTTATTATTTGATGAGGATGAGAGTAAAAGCATGAAGGGTGATGTCGTGCACTATTTTTTCTCTGTGTTTGTCATTTCCTGCTGTTATTTTGATATCTGAACTATCATCTTACTCTGTTATTGCTGTTATTTGATAACTCTTTTCCCCAGCATATTCCCCTTTTTCCCTTGTGCTTAACTGATTATTCTTGTTGTTATTTCTTCCGATTATTATTAAATTGCACAAGTTATCTTAGTTGTCGTGTCCTAGCCTCGTCATTACTTCGCCGAGGTTAGGCTCGACACTTACTCAGTACATGGGGTCGGTTGTACTGATACTACACCTGCACATCTTTTATTGTGCAAATCCCGGTACAAGACCCCTTGGACATTAGAGCTATGATGCTTCCTTCAGTCCACCCGGAGACACCGAGGTAGTCCTATTGGCGTCCGCAGGCCTTGGCGTCCCCTCCTATTTTTCCTTGTATTTATTTCTAGTTGATTCAGTACCGGACATATTTATTTCTTTCAGTATTTTCTGTGTATTACTCTTAGACAGTTCATGAGATGTGACTCCACTATTCTGGGAATTGGCTAGTTTTGGTGAAACTTCGTAAAGGCTTTGTATTGGGATATATATATATATATATATATATATATATATATATCTTGCTTCGCCTTATATTTCATTCAGGTTAATGTGTTACTTTTTCTATTCTTAATTATTGATCAAGGAATAAAGTAAATTGAAAATACACATTGGCTTGTATAGCGGGTTCAACGTTAGACGTCATCACGTACCTGACGGTGGGAAATTCGGGTCGTGACAAGTTGGTATCAGAGCACTAGGTTGTTTAGGTCTCACAATTCATGGACATGGGGATCGTGGAGACCAACGGGGTCGATTTTGCTACCTTCTGCCTTTATGGTTCCGCCAAGTCTTGGTGGAAGGACTATTGCTTGACCAGACCAACTGGATCTTTGCCTTTGTCTTGGGCTCAGTTCTCCGACTTGTTCTTGGAGAAGTTTCTTCCAGTCACCCAGAGAGAGGATCTCCGGAGGCAATTTGAGCGTCTCCAGCAGGGCTCAATGACAGTTACACAGTATGAGACCAGGTTCATCACTTTGGCCCGACATGCTATCATGATACTCCCCACTGATCAAGAGAGGGTGAGGAGGTTTATTGAGGGGCTAGCTCAGCCGATTAGACTATAGATGGCCAGAGAGACAGGCAGTGACATTTCATTTCAGGAGGCGGCGATTGTGGCCAGGAGAGTCGAGATGGTCTTATTGCAGGGTAGTGGTCAGGGGTCTGACAAGAGGCCTCGTCATTTTGGCCGATTCAGTTGTGCTTCATCTAGAGGCAGGGATTCATTTGGCAGAGGTAATCCTCCTAGACCCTTTCAGTCAGTACTTCATGTATCCCGCAGCGCACCACCAGCTCCTATCAGTGCATCGCCGCTCCAGAGTTTTCAAAGTGGTTACTCCGGTCGATAGGGACAGTTTCAGGGCCAGCAATCTCAGAAGCCGAGATATTGTTATACATGTGATGGCCCAGGGCACATTACTAGATTTTTGCCCCGAGCCTCGAGTGGTTATCAGCACCAGGGTTCCCGTGCTATGATTCCCGTAGCAGGTGCTCCACCACCCCCTCAGCCAGCTAGGGGTGGAGGTCGAGGTGCAAGAGGTAGAGGCCAGACAGTTAGATGTGGAGGTTATGTTATTAGAGGTAGAGGTAAGCCAGTAGTAGGTCGACCCAGGGATGTTCAGATTGGTGGGGCCCAGCCCCGATGTTATGTTATTTCCGCCAGGCTTGAGGCTGAGGCCTCCGATGCAGTCATTACAGGTATGGTTTCAGTTTGCAGAAGGGATGCTTCGGTTTTGTTTGATTCGGGGTCCACATATTCCTACATGTCCTCATATTTTGCTCCTTATCTGATTATGCCTCGTGATTCCCTGAGTACTCATGTATATGTATCTACACTGGTGGGTGATTTTATTGTGGTAGATCGAGTATACCGTTCATGTATAGTGGTTATTGGTGGTCTTGATAGTAGATCTTCTAATCCTTGATATGGTTGATTTCGATGTTATCTTGGGGATGGATTGGTTGTCTCCTTACAATGCTATTCTGGACTGTCATGCTAAGACTGTGACCTTGGCCTTACCGGTAGTACCTCGATTGGAGTGGAAGGGGACTCCTGGTCATTCTTCCTTCAGGGTTATCTCATATATGAAGGCTCGGCGCATGGTCGAGAAAGGGTGTTTGGCCTATTTGGTCTATGTTCGTGATTCTAGTGTCGAGGTTCCTTCTATGGTGTCTATGCCCATTGTTCGTGACTTCCCAGAGGTATTTCCTGCAGACCTGCCGAGTATGCCACCCGATAGGGATATCAACTTTTGCATTGATTTGGCTTCGGGCACTCAGCCCATTTCTATTCTGCCATATCGTATTGCCCCGCCAGAGCTAAAGAAGTTGAAGGAACAATTGCAGGATTTTCTAAATAAAGGCTTTATTAGGCCTAGTGTTTCTCCTTGGGGTGCGCCAATGTTGTTTGTTAAGAAGAATGATGGAACGATGAGGATGTGCATTGATTACCGGCAATTGAACAAGGTTACTATCAAGAACAAGTATCCATTGCCGAGGATTGATGATTTGTTTGATCAGCTTCAGGGTGCCACGGTGTTTTCAAAGATTGACTTGAGATATGGCTACCATCAGTTGAGGATTAGGGTGTCCGATGTCCCTAAGATAACCTTTCTCACTCGGTACGGGCATTATGAGTTCTTGGTGATGTCATTCGGGTTGACAAATGCCCCAGCCACTTTCATGGAGTTGATGAATCGAGTAATCATGCCTTATTTGGATTTGTTCATGATTATCTTCATTGATGAAATTTTGATTTTCTCCCGCAGTGCGGAGGAGCACGAGCAGCACCTTCGAGTCGTTCTCCAGACTCTGAAGGACAGTCAGTTATATGCTAAGTTTTCCAAGTGTGAATTCTGGTTGAGCTCGGTTGCATTCTTGGGGCATGTTGTATTAACAGAGCGTATTCAGTTGGATCCCAAGAAGATTTTGGCAGTCAAGGATTGGCCTAGACCCACATCAGCTACAGAGATTCGGAGTTTCTTGGGCTTAGTAGGTTACTATCGTCGATTTGTGGAGAGCTTTTCATCCATTGCAGCCCCGATGACCAGGTTGACTCAGAAGGGTGCCCAGTTCAGGTGGTTAGATGAGTGTGAGGCGAGCTTTAAGAAGCTCAAGGCAGCCTTGACCACAGCACAAGTTTTGGTTTTGCCCTCGGGCTCAGGGCCATATACCGTGAATTGTGATGCTTCACGAGTTGGATTTGGTGCAGTGTTGATGCAGGATGGCAATGATATAGCATATGCATCACGTCAGTTGAAGGTTCATGAGAAGAACTATCCAGTTCATGATTTAGAGTTAGCAGCCATTGTCCATGCGCTGAATATTTTAAGGCATTATCTGTATGGTGTGTCATGTGAGGTGTTCACGGATCATAAGAGTTTGCAATATCTGTTCAAGCAGAAAAAGTTGAATATGAGGCAAAGAAGATGGTTGGAGTTGTTGAAAGATTATGACATTACCATCTTATATTATCCGGGGAAGGCCAATGTGGTGGTCGATGCTTTGAGTCAAAGATCAGTCAGCATAGGTAGTCTTGCTTGTATTCCGGTCGGGGAGCGACCGCTTGCTTTATATGTTCAGGCTTTAGCCAACCAGTTCATGAGATTGGATGTTTCTGAGACCGACAGTGTTTTAGCTTATACGGTGGCTTGTTCTTCATTAATCGACCGTATTCGGAATCAGCAGTATGATGATCTTCATTTCCGTGCTCTTAGGGACACGGTTCAGCACGGAGGTGCCAAGCAGGTTTCAAATGGTGATGATGGAGTCTTGTGGATGCAAGACCGTATTTGTGTGCTTGATGTTGATAGACTTTGTGAACTGATATTGCAGAAGGCCCATAGTTCCCGTTATTCCATCCATCCAGGCGCCGCAAAGATGTACCAGGATTTGCGACAACATTATTGGTGGAGAAGGATGAAAAAAGATATCGTGGCATACGTAGCTCGGTGCTTGAACTGTCAACAGGTTAAGTACGAGCACCAGAGACCCGGTGGATTGATGCAGCGGATTGAGATTCCTAAGTGGAAGTGGGAGCGTATCGTCATGGATATCGTAGTTGGACTCCCACTGACTCAGAGGAAGTTCGATGCAATATGGGTCATTGTGGATAGGCTGACCAAGTTAGCGCATTTCATCCCTGTGGTAGTTTCCTATTCTTCGGAGAGGTTAGCAGGTATCTACATCAGGGAGATTGTTCACCTTCACGGTGTGCTCGTGTCCATTATTTCTGACCGACGTACGCAGTTTACCTCACATTTCTGGAGAGTATTTCATCGTGAGTTGGGCACTCGGGTTAAGTTGAGTACAGTGTTTCATCCTCAAACGGACGGACAGTCCGAGTGTACTATTCAGATTTTGGAGGATATGTTGCGAGCATGTGTCATTGACTTTGGAGGTTCTTGGGACCAGTTCTTGCCTTTAGCTGAGTTTGCCTACAACAACAACTATCAGTCGAGCATTCAGATGGGTCCTTATGAGGCGTTGTATGGTAGGCGGTGTCGGTCGCCAGTTGGGTGGTTTGAGCCGAGGGAGGCTCGGTTATTGGGTATGAAATTAGTGCAGGATGCCTTGGATAAGGTGAAGATCATTCAGGATAGACTTCGTAAAGCTCAGTCCAGGCAGAAGAGTTATGCAGACCGCAGAGTTCGAGATTTGTCATTCATGGTAGGAGACCGGGTATTGCTTCGGGTGTTGCCAATGAAGGGCGTGATGAGGTTCGGAAAGAATGGCAAGCTGAGCTCTAGATTTATTGTCCCATTTGAGATTCTTGGCAGAGTGGGAGATGTACCCTACAGGCTTGCTTTGCCACCGAGTTAATCAGCCGTGCATCTAGTGTTTCATGGATCTATGCTTCGGAAGTATCTCGCCGATCCATCCCATATGCTTGGCTTCAGTAGTTTCCAGTTGGACAAGGATTTGACCTATGAGGAGGAGTCGGTAGCCATATTAGACCGGCAGGTACGTCAGTTGAGATCGAAGAGTTATCCTTCGGTCCGTGTTCAGTGGAGAGGTCACCCTGCCGAGGCAGCTACCTGGGAGTCCGAGTCCGATATGCAGAGCCGATATCCCCATCTTTTTTTCGATTCAGGTACTATTCTATGTCTGTTTGAGGACGAACGTTTGGTGTAGAGGTGGAGATTGTGATGACCCAAAAGGTCATCCCGTGTTTTATAAGTCAAATTTGTGTTCCGAGGTCATGAAAACCTCTTTTTGTCTCACCTCGATTTGCATGCACATCTCGAGCGTGTAGCCGGGAAGCTTTCATGTGGAAAACTAAGAAAATTGATAGTTTTGTTTTTGAAATTTGAATTTAGTTGACTTTGGTCAACATTTTTGGTAAACGGACCCGGACCCGTGATTTGACGGTCCCGGAGGGTCCGTAGGAAAATATGGGCGTATGCCCGGAATCGAATTTCGAGGTCCCAAGCCCGAGAAATAAATTTTTGAAAGAAATTGTTTTTTCTGAAAATATAAAGGATTTTAGAAATTTGATAATGTGTGAAAGCTATGGTATAGGGCCCGTATTTTGGTTCCGGAGCCCGGTACAAGTTCAATAAAATATTTATAACATGTCTGTAAAATTTGGTAAGAAACGGAAGTCGTTTGACGTGATTTGGACCCACGGTTGTAAATCTTGATAATTTGAAAGTTTTGGATGTTTTATTTGATTTTTATGATAAATTCGTTGTTTAAGATGTTATTTTGGCGATTTGATCGCACGAGTAAGTTCGTAGGATGTTTTTGAGGTGGTGTGCATATTTGGTTTGGAGCCCCGATGGCTCAGGTGAGTTTCGTATATGCGTCGGAGTATTTTTAGACTTAAAAATCTGGTGTTGGGTCAGTTTCTGGTGTCTGAGTTTCTGCACTATGCGAACGCATGAGGGCTCATGCGAACGCACAACACAAGGTTTGGGAGGGAATTATTAACTCTATGCGAACGCGGAGTATAGGAAGATTGCTCTAGGCAAACGCACCCATAGAGACGCGAACGCATAGGTTTAGAGAGGGGGCTGGGGGCTGGGTAGGTTTTACTCAGTGCGAATGCACCCCCTTGGTCGCGATCGCAGAGTGTGGGGTAAGTCAGCCTGTGTGAACGCACGGCTTATGTCGCGAACGCATAGGGAAATTTTTCCCAGTTATTTAAAAACAGAACCATTTCGGGATTAAGTCAAAAACTCATAACTTCTTCTTCCAAACTCCAAATTGGTCGATTTTTGAAAGGGGGCTTCACTACAAAATCATAGGTATGTATTCTTAGACTTGTTTTCTTCAATTTCTATTAACACCAATTTGATTTTTAGGCCTAAATCATGTTCTTAAGGGTAGAAAATTCGGGAAATGGGTAGGGTTAGGGCTTTTTGAATAATTGGGACTTAGATCTCGTTTTGGGGTCGGATTTCAAAAATAATTACATATTTGGGCTCGTGGGTAAATGGATGATCGGGTTTTGGTCTGAACCTCGTGTTTTAACCAAGTGGGCCCGGGGTTGATTTTTGACATTTTAGGAAGAATGTTAGCTAAGTTATAATTAAGCATTGGAATTGAATTATTTAGCATTTATTGATGTTATTGAGTCAATTATGTCTAGATACAATCGATTTGGAGTCAAGTTCAAAAGGAAAATCGGTGATTGAGGCTTGATTTTGGTCGTGGAAGTCGAGGTAAGTGTTTGGCCTAACCTTAGCTTGAGGGAATAGGCGTTGAGTCTTGTTTTCTATTGTGTTATAGATTAAATTTCGCTTTGGTGGTTGTTTATTTGGTGGAAATTCTTTTTAATGAATATTGTTGAGTATGAGTTTCGTTTGAGAAATATTTTGTAAAGATATGTACTTAAGTGAGATTGGTTATAGTTGTGTCCCTTGTCGGGACGGTGATATTTCTACTATTGTTCCCTTGCCGGGATGTTGTGAATTATTGTTATGGTTCATATTGTTGATTTCTTCCTTGCCAAACTTCTGTTATTGATATTGTTTGGGCGAGGAAGAGTGTAAAGCACGAAGGGTGATGCCGTGTATTGCTTATTGTGAGGATGAGAGTGTAAAAACACAAAGGCTGATGTCGTGCCGTTTTTATTGATTATTGTGAGGATGAGAGTAAAAGCACGAAGGGTGATGTCATGCACTTGCCATTATTTATCATTTGGTGAGGATGAGAGTAAAAGCACAAAGGGTGATGTCGTGCACTATTTTTTCTCTGTGTTTGTCATTTCCTGCTGTTATTTTAATATCTGAACTATCATCTTACTCCGTTATTTCTTTTATTTGATATCTCTTTTCCCCAGCATGTTCTCCTTTTTTCCCTTGTGCTTAACTGATTATTCTTGCTTTTATTTCTTCCGATTATTATTAAATTACACAGGTTGTCTTAGTTGTCGTGTCCTAGCCTCGTCACTACTTCGCCGAAGTTAGGCTCAACACTTACTCAGTAAATGGGGTCAGTTGTACTGATACTACACCTGCACATCTTTTGTTGTGCAGATCCCGGTACATGACCCCTTGGACACTAGAGCTAGGAGGCTTCCTTCAGTCCACCCGGAGACACCGAGGTAGTCCTATTGGCGTCCGCAGGCCTTGGCGTCCCCTCCTATTTTTCCTTGTATTTCTGTTCTAGTTAATTCAGAACCGGATGTATTTATTTCATTCAAACTTTTCATTGTATTACTCTTAGACAGTCTGTGAGACGTGACTCCACTATTCTGGGATTTGGCTAGTTTTGGTGAAACTTCGTAAAGGCTTTGTTTTGGGATATATATATATATATATATATATATATATATATATATATATCTTGGTTCGTCTTATATTTCGTCTAGGTTAATGTTGTAGTTTATCTATTCTTAATTATTAGTCAAGGAATAAAGTAAATTGAAAATACATGTTGTCTTGTCTAGCGGGTTCAACGTTAGACGCCATCACGGACCCGACGGTGGGAAATTCGGGTCGTGATAGTCAGGCAGTGGCTGCAGTTACGAGGTCTTTTCCGCACCTACGAGGTCGCAGATGCAAATATGGAGTGCAAGTGCGAAATTGGGGGTTTTAGTGATTTTCCGCAGGTGCGGAGGTTTTTGCGCAAATGCGGCTCTGCAGGTGCGTATCTTTAGCCGTAGGTCAGAAGACTTGGGCAGAAACTATAAATAGAACACTTCGCGAATTTCGGTTCATTTCCATCATCTTCAAGTCAGTTCTTGGATCTTTTTGGAGTTATTTTAAAAGGCATTCGAGGGTTTTCCAGTGAGGTAAGTTGCTTGAGCTCTAATACTCCTAACTATGGTGTTTTCCTGTTGTTTTATCATCTAATGGAATTTAGGGGTGAATAATGGGGGTTAAGGCTTGGGATTTTGGAGAGTTTAATTTGAGGATTTGAGGGACCAAACGATATCGGAGTTTTATAAGTTTTGTATGTATGGACTCGTGAGTGAATGGGCTTTCATGTTTTGTAACTTTCACCGTATTTCGAGACGTGGGTCCGGGAGCTAGGTTTGAACCAATTTCGGGTTTTGAGTCTAATTTGGTAGTTTTTGCTTGTGGAATTCATTCCTTTGGCGTATGTTGATGGTATTGTACTTGTTTTGAATATATTTGGAGCATTTGGAGGCCGAACCGAGGGGCAAGAGCATCGCGGAGTAGAGATTTTCTCGGTTTGAGGTAAGTAATAGTTGTAAATCTAGTCCTGAGGGTATGAAACCCCGTATCTTTGTATTATGTGACTTTTTAAAGGTGACACACATGCTAGGTGATGAGTGTGTTGGCGTGCACCGTTGGGGATTGTGACTTGGTCCATCTCGTAGCAACTGTAAAGTTGAATATCCTGTTTGAACTATATGCTTCTTATGTTTTTTAGAAAGAATTACTGCGAATCATGCTAGATGATATGTCTAGGCCTTATGCTAGTATTGTTTTGACCCTTGGAGGTCTTTTCTTGTTGTCCTCTCACTGTTTTTTGATTGAAAATCTATACTCAGTCATGTTTATGCACCTTTACATCATAGCTAAGTCTTTGTTATATTATTTGATGCATCATATCAATGTCGTTTGGGCTAATTACTCTGATTTCTAAGAGCTCGAGAGACTGGAGAGGTTTATGACTAAGTGAGGTTGAGGGCATGATTTGTGAGGACGTTTATGGGATCGAGTTGCACGCCGCAACATGTTTCATTGATTCTTCCATAATGGGAATTTATATAGCGCTTGGGCTGAAGGAGCCCCTCCGGGGTCTGTACACACCCCCAGTGAGTGCAGGTAACTACTGATTGCGAGTGCCGGGTGATTGGGAGGCATGAGTGATTGTGAGGTTTGAGTGATTGGGAGGACTGAGTTATATTTGCTCAAGGGGCGGTATATATTTCATCATTTGTGCTCATAGCTGCATTGAGCCTTTGTTTGCAAACTGTTGAACAATATTTTTAAATGATTCTTACCATAACATGATTTAAACGAGCTGATTTTACTTAAACTCTGGTTTTAAAGCATGTCGTATTTTACTGAATTCTGTGATATGAACTACACCTGCATTTTAGCTCGTCACTACTTCTGAGTCTTAATTTACTGTTGTTACTTACTGAGTTGGCGTACTCATGTTACTACCTGCACCTTGTGTGCAGATCCAGGTATTTCTGAACAGGGTAGTGGCTGTTGATTATTCCAATTGCCAATCATCGAAGATAGCAAGGTAACTACCTAGTGATCGCAACCCTGCTTTTCTTCCTCATATCTTCCCTTAGTTGTATTTGGTTATTTCTAGACTATATTAGTCTTGATGTTATCAGACGATTGTAGTAGTTGTTCATGACTAGTGACACCCCGATGTCGGGCTTTCTTTTTCAAACCTTTTTTTTTTGAACTCTTTTATGAAGGTTCTATTATGAACAACTTTCAATTTATATTTTGGAATGAATAATATCGATGTGTTTTTGGTAATGTGTTGGCTGGCCTAGAACCATGATATGCGTCATCACGATAGGGTTAGTTTTGGGTCGTGACAAGTTGGTATTAGAGCCTAGGTTACATAGGTCTCGCGAGTCATGAGCAGGTTTAGTAGAGTCTTGCGGATCCGTACAGAGACGTCTGTACTTATCTTCGAGAGACTGCAGAACCCTTAGGAAAAATCTCACATTCTTGAATTGTTGTCTGGCAAATCCATTGATTCTGGTAATCAAACTTCTATTGTTTTATTCTCTCACAGATGGTGAGGAATCGCGCTATCGGTTAGGAGGACCAGCCACCTGTACCACCAGGCAGGGCCGCGAGGGGCCGAGGTCGTGGAAGGGGTAGAGGTGCAGCCCGCACACCAGCAAGGGCAGTACCTGTAGACCTTCAGTTGCTCAGTACCAGGACGTGGTCCCAGTCGCAGATGTCCTAGTGAGACCAGCTTAGGCACCACCTATGCCTATTGTGATTCCTGGCCTTTAGGAGGCCCTAGCTCAGATCCTGTCAGTATGTACTTGTCTTGCTCATGCGGTATCTATTTCTACGATAGCAGCCACTTCTCAGGCGGGGGGAGGCACTCAGACTCCCGCAGCCCGCACACAGGAGCAGGTTGTTTAGGAACTCCAAACACTGGGCAGTTGCAGCTGCTCAGGACTATGTGGTTCCTATTATGCTTGAGTATAAGCAACATAGATTAGAGAGGTTTAGGAGACTCCAGCCTCCATCTTTCAGCGGTGTAGAGGGTGAGGATGCATAGGGTTTATTAGATAAGTGTCAGAGAAAACTCCGTACATCAGGTATTCTGGAGACCAGTGGGGTCTCATTCACTACCTTCCAATTCTCGAGGGCTGCATTCGGTTGGTAGGAGGCTTACGAGAGGCGTAGGCCGATTGGCGCAACACCCTTTACTTGGCAGCAGTGCTCCGTTTTATTTCTGGAGAATTTTGTGCATCAGTCTCGTAGAGAGGAGCTACGCAGACAGTTTTAGCGACTCCGTCAGGGTGATATGTCTGTGACTCAGTATGAGCTACGATTCTCAAAGTTAGCCCGTCATGTTATCTGGTTGGTTCCCACAGACAGAGAGAGGATCAGGAGGTTTATAGATGGCCTCACTTTCTAGCTTTGATTTCTTATGACCAGAGAGAGAGTGTCTGGTGCTACTTTTGATGAGGTTGTCGACATTGCTCGACAGATTTAGATGGTTCGCGGTAACAAGAGTAATACCTCATGGATAGGGTGGATTCAGTGATGCTCCTCATGGGGGTCAATTCCAGCATGGCAGAGGCCATCCATTCAGGCATGCTCAGTCAGCTCGCCTAGTTCAATGTGGTGCATCATCGAGCCATGGTTCTCACAGTCCTCATCAGGGCCACTCATTACTCAATGCCTCCCAGCCTAGAGTTCGTCATGTGCTCCATCAGTTCATGGCTACTCCATTCCAGGTTCTTGTACTAGTTATCTCGGTGTTAGGGGTTCCCTTCAGTTCCCATCCCGCGCCTAGGGAGTTGTTTTTAGTGTGGGGAGACTTGGCATATGTTGAGCTTAGTGTCCTCGTTGTCAAGGGGGTCCGCTACAGCAGAGGAGTCAACCATCGACTTTAGAACCAATTACTTCACCACCCGCCCAGCCAGCTAGGGGTGGAAGTTAGTCAGCTAAGGGTCGCCCTAGAGGGAGAGGTCGATCAGGTGGTGGTTAGTCCCGTTTCTATGCACTCCCAACCAGACTAGATGATATTGCTTTAGATGCCATGATTACAGGTATTGTTTCAGTCTGTCACAGAGATTCCTCCGTATTATTTGACCCTAGTTCCACGTATTCATATGTTTCCTCATATTTTCTCATTTTCTAGATATGCCCTGTGAGTCTTTAGTTTCATCTATTCATGTATATACTCTTGTGGGCGATACTATTATTGTGGACCGCGTATATCGGTCATGTGCGGTGACTATTGGGGGTCTAGAGACCCGAGTGGACCTTTTGCTTCTTAGCATGGTTGACTTCGATGTGATATTGGGTATGGATTAGTTATCTCCATGCCATGATGTTCTAGATTGTCATGCTAAGACCGTGACGTTAGCAATGCTGAGATTTTCGAGGGTTGAGTGGAGCAGTTCTATAGATTACGTACCAAGTAGGGTGATTTCATATTTGAAGGCTCAACGTATGGTTGAGAAGGGCTGCCTCGATTAGTTTACTTTTGTGAGGGATTTTAGTGCAGAGTTCCTACCATTGATTCTATTTAGGTGGTATGTGATTTTTTGGATGTGTTTCCTGCAGACCTGTCGGGCATGCCGCCTGAAAGGGATATTGACTTTGGTATTGATTCGGTGCCGGGAACTCAGCCTATTTCTATTCCACCGTATCATATGGAACCGGCGGAGTTGAAGGAGTTGAAAGAACAGCTTCAGGAACTCTTTGATAAGGGGTTTATTCGGCCTAGTATGTCACATTGGGGTGCACGGGTTCTATTTGTGAAGAGGGAGGATGGTTCTATGAGTATGTGCATTGATTACAAGCAGTTGAACAAGGTCACATTCAAGAACAAGTATCCTTTGTCTTGTATTGATGATTTATTTTACCAGCTTCAGGGAGCGAAGGTGTTCTCCAAGATTGATTTGAGGTTCGGGTATCACCAGCTGAAGATTTGGGATTTTGATATTCTTAAGACTGCTTTCAGGACCCGTTATGGCCATTATAAGTTCTTGGTGATGCCTTTTGGGATGACCAACGGCCCAGAAGCGTTTAAGCATTTGATGAACAGTGTATTCTAGACCTATTTGGACTCATTCGTTATCGTATTCATTGATGACATCCTAGTGTATTCTTGTAGCCAGGAGGAGCATGCTCAGTATTTGAGGATTGTATTACTAGGATTGAGGGAGGAGAAGCTTTATGCAAAGTTCTCCAAGTGTGAGTTTTGGCTCGGTTCAGTAGCATTCTTGGGACACGTGGTGTCCAGTGAGGGTATTCAGGTGGATCCGAAGAAAATAGAGGTGGTGCAGAGTTGGCCTAGACCGTCCACAACCTCGGAGATTAGGAGCTTTCTTGGTTTGGCGGTTTATTACCGTCGCTTTGTGGAGGTATTTTCATCTATTGCATTGCCCTTGACCAAATTGACCCAAAAGGGTGCTCCATTGAGGTGGTCGGATGAGTGTGCGGAGAGCCTTAAGAAGCTCAAGACTGCTTTGACCACAACTCTAGTGTTAGTTCTACCATCAGCTTAGGTACTTACACCGTGTATTGTGATTCCTCGAGGATAGGCATTGGATGTGTTCAAATGCAGGACGGTAGGGTGATTGCCTATGCCTCGCGCCAGTTGAAGACACATGAGAAGAACTATCTTGACCATGATCATGAGTTAGCATCCATCATTCGCGCCTTGAAGATTTGGCTTCATTATTTGTATGGGGTTCATTGTCAGATCCATACTGATCACCGAAGTCTACAACATCTGTTTAAGGAGAAAGATCTTACTTTGCATCAGCGGAGATGTTTGGAACTTCTTAAGGACTATAATATCATTATTTTGTACCATCCGGGGAAGGCCAGTGTGGTGGCCTATGCTTTGAGTCATCGGGCGGAGAGTTTGGGGAGTTTAGCATATCTTCCGACAGCAGAGAGACCCTTGGCATTGGATGTTCAGGCCTTAGACGTCTAGTTTGGTAGATTGGATATTTTGGGCCGAGTCGGGTGTTGGCTTGATTGGTCTCTAGGTATTCTCTTTATGACTGTATCTGGGAGTATCAGTATGATTACCCCCACCTGCTCGTTCTTCAGGAAAGGGTCCGGTGAGGTGATGCTAGGGTTGTAACTATTGGTGATGTCGGCGTGTTGAGGATGCAGGGTTGGATATGTGTGCCGAATATAGATGGGCTTACGGAGTTGATTCTTGAGAAGGCCCACATCTCGCGGTATTCCATCCATCCGTGTGACGAGAAGATGTACCAGGATTTGAGACAACACTATTGGTGGAGGCGGATGAAGAAGGATATAGTTGGATTTGTAGCTTGGTGTCTCAACTGTCAACATGTTAAGTATGAGCCTCAGAGACCGGGTAGCTTGCTCCAGAGATTAGATATCCCCGAGTGGAATTGGAAGCGGATCACCATGGACTTTGTAGTTGGGATCCCAAGGACTTTGAGGAAGCTCGATGTTATTTGGGTTATTGTGGATCGGCTGACCAAGTCCACGCACTTCATTCCAGTTTGTACTACTTACATTTCCAAGCGGTTGGATGAGATTTATATTCGAGAGATTGTTCGCCTACATGGTGTCCAAGTTTCCATCATTTCAGATAAAGATACTCAGTTCACATCGCAGTTTTGGAGGGCCGTGCCGCGAGAGATGGGTACTCAGGTTGAGTTGAGCACAACTTTTCACTCTCAAACGAACGGATAGTCCGAGTGCACTATTCAGATGTTGGAGGACATGTTGCGTTCTTGTGTCATTGACTTTGGGGGTTCATGGGACCAGTTTCTGCCGCTCGTGGAGTTTGCATATAACAACAGATATCAATCGAGTATTCAGATGGCTCCGTACGAGGCTTTATATGGGAGGAGTTCTAGATCTCTGGTAGGATGGTTTGAGTCGGGTGAGGCTAGGCTGTTGGGTACAGACTTGGTCCAGGATGCATTAGATAAGGTGAAATTGATTTAGAAGAGGCTTCGTACGGCGCAATCTAGGCAAAAGAGCTATGTGGGCTGGAAGGTCCGTGATGTGTCTTTTATGGTTAGGGAGAAGGTTTTGCTGAAGGTATCACCCATGAAGGGTGTTATGAGGTTTGGGAAGAGGGACATGTTGAGCACCGGTTCATTAGTCCATTTAAGGTGCTTCAGAGGATAGGGGAGGTGGCTTATAAGCTTGCCTTGACACCCACTTTGTCGAGTGTGCACCCGGTATTTCATGTTTCTATGCTCCGGAAGTATGTTGGCAATCAGTCCCATGTTTTGGACTCCAGTATGGTTCAGATGTGTGATATGACTTATGATGTAGATCTGGTGGCCATTTTGGATCAGCAGATTCGAAAGTTGAGGTCAAAGGACATAGCTTCAGTGAAGGTGCAGTGGAGAGGTCAGCCTACGGAGGAGGCCACTTGGGAGACCAAGAGCGAGATGTGGAGCAGATATTCACACCTATTTGAGACTCCAAGTATGTTTCTAGACCCTTTCGAGGACGAACGTTTGTTTAAGAGGGGGAGGTGTAACGACACGGCCGATCGTTTCGAGAGTTATAGCCTCGTTTCTCCCATTTTTGCTTCTCTTGTGCTTTACATCTATATTTTATCGTATCAGGTTGGTTGGTTCAGGTCCGAAGCGGTTTCGGAGTGAAATGAGACACTTAGTCTCTTATTTAGAAGCTTAAGTTAAAAAAATCAACCGGGTGTTGACTTGTGTGAAAACGGTCTTGGATTAGAATTTTGATGATTATGTTAACTCCGTTAGGTGATTTTGGACTTAGGATCTCGTCCGAAATATGATTTGGAGGTCCGTAGTAGAATTAGGCTTGAATTAGCAAAAGTTGGAAATTTGGCGATTTTGGTCGGTAGTGGAAAATTTGATATCCGGGTCGAAATGGATTTCTGAAAGTTGGGATAGGTTCGTGGTGTCATTTGTGATGTGTGGGAAAAGTTTGAGGTCTTTCGTACATGGTTTGGTAGATTTCGGCGTCGTGTGCGGAATTTGGAAGTTTAGAAGTTTCATAGGCTTGAATCCGATGGTAATTTGGTGTTTTGAGGTCTTTCGTACATGGTTTGGAGTGATTTGAAGGTTCGACTAAGTTTGTATGGGGCTATTTGAATTTTTGGCATGTTTGGTTGAGGTTTTGAGGGCCTCGGGTGTGTTTCGGGTGGTTAACGGGAAAAGTTTGAAGTTTGAAGAACTGCTAAAGTTGGCTATTGCTAATGTAATCGCACTTGCGAGGGTATGGCTGCAGGTGCGACGCCGCAGGTGCGGTGGGTCAGGCGCAAGTGTGGGATTCTGTTAGACTGGGTAACACCGCATGTGTGATGCCCGCAGAAGCGGAAGTAAGGAGGTCAGGCAGTGGCTGCAGGTGCGATGTTTTTTTCGTACTTGCGAGGTTGCAGTTACGGATACGGAGCGCAGGTGCGAAGTTGGGATTTTTAGTGATTTTCCGAAGGTGCGGAGGTTTTTGCGCAAATGCGGCACTTCAAGTGCGTATATTTAGCCTCAGGTGCGAAAGACCTCGATAGAAACTATAAATAGAACACTTTGCGAATTTCGATTCATTTCCATCATCTTCAAGTCGGTTCTTGGAGCTTTTTGGAGTGATTTTGAAGGGGATTCGAGGTGATATTAGTGAGGTAAGTTGCTTGAGCTCTAATACTCCTAACTATGGTGTTTTCCTGTTGCTTTATCATCTAATTTGTGGAATTTAGGAGTGAAAATAGGGGGTTAGGGCTTGGGATTTTGGAGAGTTTAATTTGAGGATTTGAGGGACTAAATGATGTCGGATTTTGATAAATTTCGTATGTATGGACTCGTGAGTGAATGGGCTTCAAGTTTTGTAACTTTCGTCGGATTTTGAGACGTGGGCCGAGAGGCCGGGTTTTAACCAATTTCGTATTTTGAGTCTAACTTCGCAGTTTTTCTTGGGAAATTCATTCCTTTAGAGTATATTGATGGTATTGTACTAGTTGTGAATAGATTCGGCGCATTGGGAGGCCGAATCGAGGGGCAAGAGCATCGCAAAGTATAGATTTGCTCAGTTTAAGGTAAGTAACAGTTGTAAATCTAGTCTTGAGGGTATGAAACCCCGGATCTTTGTATCATGTGATTTTTTAGAGGTGACGCACGTGATAGGTGACGAGCGTGTGGGCGTGCACCATTGGGGATGGCTGAAGAGGTTTATGACTGAGTGAGGCCGATGGCCTGATTTGTGAGGACATTTATGGGATCGAGTTGCAGGCTGCAGCATGTTTCATTGATTCTGCCATGATGGGAATGGATATAGAGCTTGGGATGAAGGAGCCCCTCCGGAGTATGTACACACCCCCAGTGAGCGCATGTACCTACTGAGTGCGAGTGCCGAGTTCCGATTGTCGAGTGCCTAGTGCTGAGTGATTGGGAGGCATGAGTGATTGTGAGGCATGAGTGATTGTGAGGTTGGAGTGATTGGGAGGACTGAGTGATATTTTCCCGAGGGGCAGTATATGATTTCATCATTTATGCTCATAGCAGCATTGAGCCTTTGTTTGCAAACTGTTGAATGATATTTTTAAATGATTCTTACTAGAACTTGATTTAAACGAGCTGATTTGACTTAAACTCTGGTTTTAAAGCATGTCGTATTTTTCTGAATTATGTGATATGAACTACACCTGCATTATAGCTCGTCACTACTTCTCAGTATTTATTTACTGTTGTTACTTACTGAGTTGGCGTACACACGTTACTCACTACACCTTGTGAGCAGATCCAGGCGTTTCTGGACACGGTAGCGGTTGTTGATTATTCTAGTCACGGATCATCGGAGATAGCAATGTAGCTGCCTGGCGATCGCAACCCTGCTTTTCTTCCTCTTTATCTTACCTTAGTTGTATTTGGTTATTTACATACTATATTAGTCTTGATGTTATCAGACGATTGTAGTAGTTGCTCATGACTAGTGACATCCCGATGTCAGGCTTCTTTTTCCACATTTGATTTTGGTTGAACTCTTTTATGAAGGTATGAACAACTGTGAATTTATCTTTTGGAATGGAAAAATATCGGTGTGTTTTTGGTAATGTGTCGGCTGGCCTTGTACCACGATAGCGCCATCACGACAAGGTTAGTTTTGGGTCGTGACACAATATCATAATTTTTGCACGTGTGACGTTATTCTCAAAACTTCTATATACCATATGTGTGTTATTACATAAGTTATTCGGCCTATTTAAGTTTTTTAGTAGCATGACAGTCATTTTAATGTATTTTCAATACGGAGGATTCCGACGAAATTGATTTTATTAAACCTTCCCACATATTTTTAATAAGAATTTAATAGACAAGTGTTATTAATTTTAAAGTCTTAAATATTAAAAATTAGCATAGAAGGTATTGTAGTCCAAAAAATAAGTTATTACAATTATGTCTTTTACCTATGAGTTCTTTCGTTAATATTTTAGGGCTATTTTGGTATATTGATATTGTATTTATGCTTTTATAATAATATAGATTTCTTCTTGTTTCTAAATAGATTCGGATTGTCAGATATAATACATTATACAATTAAATTAGTAATAGGACATTATAATATATTTTCAAATTAAATTAGTAATAGTAATTTTTAAGAAGTATATCTTAAAAGTAATAGGATTACATGACTAAAGATATTTACTTGTTCAATTTTATATGAATTAGACAACCGGGAAAGTAATTATATTAATAGGATTCCTACCGTGTAGTATTATGTCCTAAAATTAATGGGATTATAAGGCTAATATCTAGAATTCCAGTTATGTCCTTTTATTATGAGTTATTATGCTTAATATTATAAGGTAATTTTTGTAAACTGATATTTTATTTATGTATTTATAATAATATAAATAGCTATAGATAGATAGAAATATAGATATATAAGAGAACTGGAAATAAATTTCCTTTTTCTCACACTTTAATTTTATGATATTGATATATAATGAGAGAATTCTAAATGTATATCAATGGCACAACCAAAAAAAAAAAAGGATTCAAAACAATGCAAAAGAATATTAAGAAACTAATGGAAAAAATTGTAAACTAATGATTGAATCTCACGTATTAGGTACGAATGTAAGGAAAACTTGAACAAACCTAGAAAATAAAAAATTTATTGTATTGAAACTTAAAACTAAAGACAAAATCACAATTGTTACTCAAAGGTGCGAGTAATATCTCAAACTACAAGGAAGGGTTGTGTGATAGAGACAAACTTGAAGGGGTCTCTAAAATTATCTATAAAATTAAATTTTATAGTTTTAATTGAATAAGCTACTATAACTTAACAACTGTATACATCAGATATGGTGTAATTTGTATTCAAAGTATTCACACTTTCACAGGAGCGGACTGACGTAGGTTCAAGTTTGTAAACAAATAATAAGTCCTATATTTTATGTATAAATTATTTTTTAAAGAAACAAAATATAATAAAAAAATAAACATTGAATTCTCTTGACAACCAACGCTCGTAATATAATTTACAAGGTAGTATACTTTTTATGTACGTATAGACTAATCATGATACGATGTTCTTGGTGAGGCATGTGTCTTGCTCTTTTACAGTCATTTAATTAATATGTATACATATTTTATTTCGAACCTTGAAGATTATTGTGCCCTAAAATCTAGAACCTATACACTTACAATTCTGGTGCCCTCTCGGCCCAATCATTGCCATAAGACACATGTTAAATAAAAATCAACAGTCATACTAAAAAAGCTAAAAATGAAAAAACACGCATACTAAATAGTAAGATATGATTGTTTTTCAATATATTTGAATCAACATACAATAATCTGACTACACATTACAATTGGAATTGGGATGATCAGTTGAACAATCTTGGGTTACAATAAATTCATCACTGGGAGAGGGAGGGAAGAAATTGGTGCAGCGTTGGCACAAGCAGGTATTATGGAGGCAAATGATAATGGCATCATCTCCGCAGTTCAGATGACAATCTCCAGGTTTCTGGCAAGGTTGTTCTGGAGCTGCATTGCCTGTTAAGCCAAATACTCGTATTCATTAGACATAATGAACACATGATGTGGAGTAATAGTGGGGGTGGGGGGGGGGG
>ML257381.1:371-16692 GCA_005239495.1 Nicotiana undulata
TAATCTCTTCCAAAATTAATTCGGAGTTAATGGGCGAGTCCTAGGGTTAGCTACTCCCTTTGGAAACATTAAAGAACAAGAATAATTAAAAGAACAAAGACCCACTTCACAAATATAATAAAATCATTCAATACATAAGCACAACAAGGTATTTAATCCACACTTTAAACATGAATATTCCCATAAACCATATTCAAGTGTTGGAAAAATACTACACACTTAGATATACAATACAAAGCAAGGAAATGAAGAAATAAACACAAATGGGTAAAGAAAACTTCACCACAATGTCGAAATCTACAAATCCAAAGTGTGTGTGCAAACCCACAAATCAATACTTGTTCTTCTACTCAAAATATATTTACAAGGCTGAAGAAATGTCCAAAGATCTGTTCTCTATCTCTAAAGATGTTGCCAAGGTATGCTTTTTATAGTGGGCCAAAAGTTCGAGTGAAAAGTGGACAAAAACACCCCTGTCGGGCTGATATGCGATCGCATTCCTGTCGCATAACAGGGATGCGATTCGCATCTTCACGTTGTTCATCGCATATCAAAACCCTAGGTCCCATAGGTTCATTGCATTTGAGAGATGCGGTCCGCATTAGTGATGTGCGATCACATTCGTGCGTCGCATTTATATTGTAGCTTCAGGCATCAGATGGTGATGTGACTCAAATGCGAATCGCATTTGAGATATGCGGTCGCATATTTGACCGCATTTCACTCATTAAACTTGACTCAACTTTCTGTTGCGGTATGCGATCTCTGGGCTCGAAATGCGATTCGCATGTTGCATATGCGATCGCATTCGGCCATTGCTCCCCTCTTTTCTCTTCTTTACTCTCTTTTGCTCAATTTCACTCCAATTTGACCTTAACCACTTCATGGCATCATTTTCCTGCAAATAGAGCAATTATACACTGATAGTAACCTCAAATATCCATTGAGCAACACAAAATCTACTGAAAAGAGGTCAAAATGAGTGGTAAAATTGCCACTCATCAGCGTGACCACGGAAAGATTATGTAAGTGTGACTTGCAGTCACCTGATTGATTGAATATTTGGACCAAGTATAAGGAAATGCAATATTGCTTAATTGAGAATATATGCCTTAAGGGCATTCGATCCAGTCGGTTGTGGATTGTGGGGCGTTTGTCCCTACTATGATGATCGCTCTTGTGTATTATGAGAAAAAGGGGGTTATTATGGACCTAGGTAAGGCTATCAACCTAGTTCAGTGCGAGCAGAATCGGCTTGAAGTGAATGAATGGATTTAAACAAGATTTTGGGCTTCATGTGAGTCAGATGTGTTCATTTCAGTATAGCGCTCCTCAAGGAGGGGTGTTGGAATGTTAGGCATTTTCCTATCTTCGTCAAATTCACCTGATATTATGATTGTGTCGTGCGAGTGTGAAATGGCTTGATAAATTCTTATGTGTTGAGATTCTGGTTGGCGATGAGGTTAAGTGAGCACAATGGCTCTTGAGATTCAGATTATATATTGCACCTCAGTTGTGCTTGAGTTTTGTAGCATATGGCTCTATCAGTCTCCCCAGAATGGTATTATGCACTCAGCGTGCTTGTGACCGATGTCAGTAAATTGTAATAGTGAGCAATTCAGTTGTGTGTGTATATTTCTTTATGTAAATTCTATGATGGGATCGGGTGGCACGCCTCCACGGGTATGTTATTTGGATCGGGTTGCGCGCCGCAGCAGTGTGATGTTGAGCAAGACTCCTATAATGATTATTCTTGTGTTTTACTTCCTATTTCTCCGAGGAAAGTTCATATTTATAGCGTGAGTCGGGTAGTCCCTTCCTGATGTCATTTCCTTATGTGTCGTGTCGAATTGTGGCCTATTCGAGCATTGTGGCATCGTGTGAGACTGTCGGTTATGCCTGGGGTGATTGGTTATCTGAGCTGTTCATACTGGGTGAGACGAGATTTATAAATTTGGGATCGGTGTGATAGTATTATGCGAGTATATTGCAAGGGAGTTTCCATTATTGGTTTGCAATGAGATGATGATCTAAGTTTAGAGAAAAGATTTCAACGGGTGGTTAACTCTGCAGATGGTTATGAATTTCTACACACCTCCTCCGTTGTGGTGATATCGCCAGCGTTATAGCAGAATGTATGAATGTATCTTATAAGATGCCTTGAGAGCATCAAATTCGCAGAATTCTGGCTATTAAGGTTCAGGGAGCGTTATTGAGGTCAGATGATGGACCATGCAGTGTATGGTGCTGATTCAGCAAAGGCACGTAGTTGTATTCTGGTGCCTCGTGTGGTAGTTGATACGTTGTTCAAATATTAGAATCAGGCATGGCAGAGAATTTCAGGTGTTGGAACCGAGTTCGGAACGTATTGTATGAATAAGAAGAGGATATCTTCAGATTTGATCAAGCTTGTGTGCTCAGTGGGGTTGTAGTAGCACGGGAAGGTGTACGAGGTGCTAAACAGTGATTTCACATAACTCTAGAGCATTTCTTGGCACGTTCGAGGACGAACGTCTGTTTAAGTGGGGGAGAATGTAACGACCCAACCGATCGTTTTGAGCTCTAGCGTGTCGTTCAGCGGTTGGAAGTCATGAACATCTTCATTTCAGGTATATTGACTTGTGCGTATGGTCGAAATTGAAATTGAGGAAGATCGGAGTTGAATTGAAAGGAAATTATTCATTTCAGAGGCCTTAAGTTGAAGAAATTAAGTAAGATTGGAATTTTGAGTAAACGACCTCAAAATCAGGATCTGAAGGTTCCAGCAGGTTCGTATGATGATTTCGAACTTAGGCGTATGTCCGGACCGGGTTTTGGATAATCCGGGAGCGTTTCGGCATATAATGTGGAAGTTAGCATTTTTGAAGGAATTTCCTAAGTTTGGCTTGAAGAGCATTTCATAGATATTGACGTCCGTTTGGAATTCCGAGTCTGGGAATAGCTCCGTATGGTGATTCTGGAGTTGGGAGCACGATCGAAAGTAAATTCGGATGTCCGGAGGTCATTTTGAAGTCATTTGGCTAAAGATAGAAATTTGAAGGCTTTTGAGAAAATCCGACCGGAAGTGGAAATTTTGATATCAGGGTCGGAATGCGATTTCGAAAGTTGGAGCAGGTCCGTAATGTCGAATGTGACTTGTGTGCAAAATTTGGGGTCAATCGGACGTGATTTGATAGGTTTCGGCATCGGATGTGAAAGTTAGAAATTTCAAAGTTCATAAAATTGAATTCTTGCGCGATTCGTGTTTTCGGCGTTGTTTGATGTGATTTGAGGCCTCGACTAAGTCCGTGATATGTCTCCAGACTTGTTGGTACGTTCGGACGAGGTCCCGAGGGGCTCGGGTGAGTTTCGGGGTGGTTTCAGACAATTTCTAGGCCATTTATAACTGCTGGTTTTTTACTACAGCAGTGTTCTACGCGATCGCGGGGAATTGGTCGCGATCGCAGTGAGTAAAATGTGAGAAAAGGGTCAGTGAATCGCGATCGCGTAGAGTAAATGTTCTGTTTCACTGACTCAACTTCGGAGGCTCATATCTCACAATCTATAAGGAATTTGAGATGGTATAAAAATGAAAGTTGTAGCCCTTTGTGTCTAGTTTCTAGAAAAGTAAATCATTCATGATTTGGATTTGTGTACAAATAGATATGGCTGTTACACTACAGGGTGTCCGGGAAGATGAAGAAGAAAGTTGTGTTGCACATGGGCTGACTTTGACAGATTATATCTAGAAATATATAAGGAATTGGGAGATGACCAACACATGGAAGTTGTAAATCTTTGAGTCTAGTTTTCATAACATTTAACCATTTGTCATTTGGAGTTGTGTGAAAACGTTATGACTATTCTACTGGAGGCTGTCCGGGAAGGCTGGGCAATTGTTCTCCGCGATCGCGAAGCTCTTTCCGCGATCGCGAAGAGCAAATTTTGGGCTGGAAAATTGTTCTCTGCGATTGCGAACCATTTTCCGCGATCGCGATGAGTAAATACCTGGGCAGAATGATATTTTAGCGGGTTTAGCTCATTTTTCTTCACTTCTTCACTTGGTTGGGGCGATTTTGGAGGATTTCAAAGGGGGATTTTCATCAAGCATCAAGAGGTAAGTGGTTCCTTCTCATTTCCAAGTTAATTCAAGGTTTATACATGAGATTAAACATGAAAAATTGTGGAAAAATTGGGATTTTGGAAGAAACTTAGAATTTGGGTAAATGTGATTTTTGCCACGAATTGAGCATAAATTTTGGAGTAAATTGTGTAATTGAATTAGTAAAGCTTCGGGTAGAGATTTTCTTCAAGAAATTTCGAAGTCCGGGCACGTGGGCCCAAGGGAATTTTGGTCATTTCATTGAGCCGGGCTGAGGAACTCTGTAATTTGAATTTGTTATGATCAATTGAGTATACTTTCATTGAATTATCGTTATTTGGATAGTTTGGGGGCGTTACGCATCCGTTGGGGTTGTCGTAGGGGCTCGGAAGCTGGTGATGAATCATCGGAGCGAGGTGAATCTCCTTTCTAACCTTATAAGAGGGAATTGTCCCCATAGGTATTCTATATGATTTGTGTAATTATTTGTGGGGGGCTACGTACGTACCAAGTGACGAGAGTCCGTACGTAGCGGCTACTGTTGTTACGTCCGGGTAGTTAGGCCCCACATCATGCCCTGTGATCTTCTCGTACGGAATTATATGCTATGAAACCTTATTATATGTAGTTTTGCTTCTCTGAGATTTATGGAATTTAAATAATATGAAAGGAATTGTTTTACGGAAAAATAAAATGAAAGGAATTGTTTTACGGAAATTAAAATGAAAAGAATTTGTTTTACGGAAAATAAAATGAAAGGAATTTTTTACGGAAAAATAAAATGAAAGGAATTGTTTTACGGAAAATAATATGAAAGAAATTGTTTTACGGAAAATAAAATGAAAGGAATTTTTTACGGAAAAATAAAATGAAAGGAATTGTTTTACGGAAAATAATATGAAAGAAATTGTTTTACGGAAAATAAAATGAAAGATATTATTTTACGGAAAATAATATGAAAGGGATTGTTTTACGGGAAGTAGTATGAAAGAAATTGTGTATGGAAAGTATTATGAAAAGGAAAGAATATTGTGTGTGCGTGTAACCGCTTCGCAATTTACATTCCGCGAGCGGAGTGTGTTTACCCCCACTCTTATGGGATCGGGCCGTACACCACGGCGGATTTAAAGATACATTTATGGGAGCGGGCCGTACGCCACGGCGGATTTAAAGATATATTTATGGAAGCGGGTCGTACGCCACGGCGGTTTGAGAGGTATTTGTATATATATATATATGGGATCGAGTTGTACGCCACGGCGGATTGAAACATATTGGCTTGACAGATGCTTGGAAAAACGGAAAGTGTACATTGTTGTGAAATTTCAGCAGCTACTTGGATTTATGTACTTGTTATGTATTTGCTGCTCACTGCCTTACCTGCCTATTGTATTTCATTATATCATGTCTTATATTATTATTGTTGGACCTTAGTGAGTGTCAAGTCGACCTCTCGTCACTACTTCTTCGAGGTTAGGCGAGATACTCACCGGGTACATATATGTATATGTACTCATGCTACGCTTTTTGTGCATTTTGTTGCACAGGTATCCTCATAGTTCAACGATTGATTTGGAGACTTATTCGGGCTTCATTCATCCGGAGGCATTCTGCAGTTGACAAAGTCTCCTTGTTACTATATCTTTACATTGTATCTCTATTGTCTTTGTCCCATTTATTTCTCGGACAAGAGTTGTATAATTGTATAAATTCTTAGAAACTACTCATGTACTTGTGTCACCGGGTTCTGGGGATGTGTTGAGTATTGTTTTATTGAATTAAATAGATTTCCTATCGTGTTTAATTTACAAAAATTTATTTATTTGATTATGAAAAGCAATAAAGGCAACGATTTCGGAATTGTTAAACAGGATGGTATTTCAACTGATTAAGGGGTTGGCTTGCCTGACAGTGGTGTCCGGCGCCATCACAACCCATAGGTTTTGGGTCGTGACACGCATGATAAAGAAAGAAAGACGTGAAGTATATCCTAGATGTCCGGTAGCCTCTCGAAGATAGGTATGGACGTCATCATTTCGATCCGCAAGAAACTTAGAACTCTGATACCAATCTGTCATGACCCAAAAATCCGGTAGTCGTGATGGCACCTAACCCAACCCGCTAGGTAAGCCTACTAATGATTATACAATTTCATTAATTGTTAACAAGTCAATTAAATAGAAAAAATTATCTGAATCTATTATATTTCCCAAGGACTGGTAGTACAAATCATGAGCTTCTAAGAATGGAGTTTACAAAGCGAGAATGAAATAAATACATAGTATGATTAAAAGGTACATAAACATCACAATTTAATATAAGGCTACCCCGAAGAACAAAGACAACTACAACATGGACACATGTACATCTTCAAATCCAGCAACCCTCAATCAAAACAACAACTTCATCCAACATTTGCACGCAATGTGCAGAAGTGTAGTATCAGTACAACCGACCCCATGTACTGAGTAAGTAACAAACCTAACCTAAGGTTGAAAGTAGTCACGAGCTATCATGAGCTCGGGTCCAATACTGGTATTCTACAACAATCCATAACAACATAATACAAGTAATATAGGGGTATCTCAGAAGTAAAAGGGCTTAACCCATTCGCAGTTTAGAAAAATAGGCATGCTTTTCAAATATTTTTAGTGAAACACACTTCTTTTGCCAAAAATACAGGTGAATTTTAAAACTGTGATTTTTCTCAAAATTCCTTTCAACAAAAAGTAAGAGGTTTCATTTTCTTTCCAAATATCAAGTGCAAAAACATCTCTTTGTACTCACATACCAATGTAGGTAAAAGGTCATGAATGACGTGATACTATATAACATGAGAAGAAAATGCATTTTTATGCATGTATGTCAAGTGTGCATGTCAAATGCGATGAAACTCAGTGATAAAACCATATGCAAGCTCTTAAAGTATTAATTCACTCAGTCCTCCAAATCACTCATATACAACCCATCGGGAAAACATCGCTCATATACAGCCCCTTGGGCAAACATCACTCATAAACAACCCCTCGGGCAAACATCACTCAGTAGGTATCTGCGCTCACTGGGGGGTGTACAAACTCTGAAGGGGCTCCTACAGCCCAAGTACTATATCAACCCAAACATGGCATAAATCAATGAGGCCCTCGGCCTATATCAAACATGATGCAGCGTGCAGCCCGCTCCCAAAAATAAACATGTTGCGGCGTGTAGCCCGATCCCATAAATAAATATCACAACCAAGCCCTCGTCCTCACTCATATATATCCTCACAATCAGTCCCTCAGCCTCACTTATAATATCCTCACAATCATGCCCTCGACCTCACTCAAAATATCCTCACAATCAGGCCCTCAGCCTCACTGTCATCAATCTCTCCAGTCTCTCTCTCTCTCTCTCTTTCTCTCTCTCTCTCTCTCTCTCTCTCTCTCTCTCTCTCTCTATATATATATATATATATATATATATATATATATATATATATATATATATATCTCGAGCTCTCGAGCTCTCGAGCTCACAATGTCATGAAACTAGCCCAAAAATGATGATGTGATGTATCAATGAATAACAACAGAGACTGAGATATGATATGCATATGAGTGTGTATGGTTGAGTATATAAAACAATGAAAGCATATAACTCCACAGCAGAAATGACCTCATTAGTTCCAAACAATATCGACAAAAGTCTTAACATGATATCTAACTTGGATGACAACTCAATTACTATGTCACATGGTGGATACACAGATAACAACAAGATAGGTCCACTATTCAGTGCCATGGGAACCTCATAGTCCCAATTCACAAGGTGAACTCCCACACGCCCGTCACCTAGCATATGCATCACCTCAATACCAATCACACATGTATCGCGGGGTTTCACCCTCAGCACTAAGTTTAGAAGAGTTACTTACCTCGAACGAGCCAATACTAATGTTGAGTAGGCCAAACGATGCTCCAAAGATGCGATCCCGCGCGTTACGTCCTCCAAACAGCTCAAAACTCACCAAAAACAACTCAAATACATCAAACAAGGCTAATGGAACAAATCCCAATCAGAATAGATCAATCTTGAACCAAAAACCCAAAATCGATCAAAAGCCCATCCTGGGCCCGCACCTCGAAACCCGGTAAAACTCACAAAATCCGTCAACCCATTCAATTATGAATCCAACCACACTAGTTTCACTCAATTCAACTCCAAATCAGTGGTCAAAACTAAAAAGATTCATATTGTGAAACTTTAGGAAAAACCCCTTGATTTCCTCTTTCAATTCATCAACCAAAAGCTAAAACCGAAGATAGATTCATGAAATATAACCAAGACCGAGTAGAGAACATTTACCGCAATTCATATGGATAAAATTGCTTCAAGAATCGCCTCAATCCGAGCTCCATAGCTCCCAAAATGCAAAAATGGTCGAAACCCTCAAAATAGAGTACTTTATAATCACTGGGTGAATCATTGAATCGCGATCGTGGAAATACTCTCGCGATCGCGAATAAGAAAATGCATTGCCCTTGAAAATACACTACGCGATCACGTAAACACAAGCGCGATCGCTAATAGCTGACTCCCCACATCTACGCGATCGCTTTCTACCCTCGGTGACCGCATATAACAAAACTTAGCCACCAGCTCCTACCTCTAATACTCTACGCGAACGCGGCCTTAGCCTCGCGTTCGCGAACTATAACATTCCTCTACTACGCGGTCGCGTTCCTGCCTTCGCGACCGCATTAAGAAAAAATGCCTCAGCCACAAATAAGCCTATGCGATCGCGATCTATACTCCACAATCGCAATTAAACAAACGAGAAGCCCAGAATTTTGCAAAACTAGCAATGCAAATATGAAGGAAAACAGCCCGAAATCAATCCGAAATACGCCCGGGCCGCTCGGAACCACGTCCAAACATACCAACAAGTTCTATAACATAACATGGACCTACTCGAGTCCTCAAATCACACATAACAACATCAAAACGAACAATCGCACCTCCAAATCGAACTTTAAGAACTTTGAAACTTTAAACTTCCACAACTGATGTCGAAACCTATCAAGTCACATCCGATTGACATCAAATTTTATACAAAATCCACATTTGACATTACAGACCTACTCCAACTTTCAGAATCGAAATATGACCCCGATATCAAAAAGTCCTCCCCCGATCAATGTTTTTCCAAAAATTCCAACTTTCGCCATACAAGTCAAATTCTAGCACGGACCTCCAAAACACAATCCGGGCGTGCTCCTAAGTCAAAAAATCAGCCAGCGGAGTTAACGAAACCATCAGAAATCCAATCCGAGATCAAAATCTAACAAGTCAAACTTTGTCAAACCTTTCAAAGTTAAAGCTTCTAGCGCAGAATCATTATTCCAAATCAATTCCAAAAACCCTGAAAACCAAAACCGAAGGTACACATAAGTCATAATACATCATTCGGATCTATTCATGCCCTCAAACAACCGAGTGAAGTGAAATTTCTCGAAACGACCGGTCGGGTCGTTACACTTTTTCGGGTATGATGGAGGAAGTTTCTTCAGACTCAGTCATTACGGGTATGGTTTCGATTTTCCATAGAGATGCATCAGTATTATTTGATCTAGGATCCACTTATTCATATGTGTCTTATTACTTTACTCCATATTTGGATATATCTTGTGATTCTTTGAGTTCTCTTATTTATGTGTCCACGCCTGTAGGAGACTCTATTATTGTGGACCATGTGTATCAATCGTGTATAGTTATTAATGGCGGGTGTGAGAACAGAGTTGATCTATTGCTACTTAGTATGGTCGACTTCGATAATATCTTGGGCATGGACTGGTTGTCGCCCTATCATGCTACTCTAGATTATCACACCAAGATTGTGACGCTGGTTATGCCAGGTTTACCACGGTTAGACTGGAGGGGTGCATTAGATTATATTCCTAGCCGGGTTGTATCATTAATAAAGGCCTAATTGATGGTTGAGAAGGGGTGTGATGCTTATGTAGCCATTGTGAGAGATTTTAGTGTTGATACTCCTACCTTTGAGTTAGTTCCAATAGTGAGAGACTTTCCCGATGTGTTTCCAGCAGATCTTTCAGGCATGCCACCTGATAGGGATATCAATTTTAGTATTAACTTGTTGACGGGCACTTAGCCCATTTCTATTCCACCATATTGTATGGCCTCAGCGGAGTTGAAGGAGTTAAAAGAACAGTTGCAAGAGTTTTTTAATGAAGGCTTCATTCGGCCTAGTGTGTCGCCTTGGGGTGCTCCGGTCTTGTTTTTGAAGAAAAAGGATGATTTTATGCGCATGTTTATTGATTATCGGCAGTTGAACAAGGTTACGGTGAAAAATAGGTATCCATTGACACGCATTGATGACTTACTTGATCAACTACATGGCACCAGAGTGTTCTCAAAGGTTGATTTGTGGTCAGGTATCATCAGTTGAAGATTCGGAATCTGGATATTTTGAAGACTGCCTTTACGACTCGGTATGGTCACTACGAGTTCCTTGTGATGTTATTTGGGCTGACCAATGCCCGAAAAACATTTATGCACCTAGTGAACAATGTATTCCATCCATATCTTGATTCGATCGTCATTGTGTTTATTGACGACATGTTGGTGTACTCCCGCAACCGGGAAGATCATGAGCAGCACTTGAGGATACTTTGCGAGGGAAGAATTTATATGCAAAATTCTCAAAGTGTGAGTTCTAGCTTGATTCGATAGCGCTTTTGGGACATGTGGTGTCGAGTGAGGAGATCAAGGTAGATTTGAAGAAGATTGAAGTAGTGTAGAGTTGGCCCAGACCGTCTTCAACTACAGAGATTCGGCATTTCCTTGGTTTGGCTGGGTATTCGTAGAAGGTTTCTCATCTATTGCGACACCTATTACGAGATTGACCCAGAAGGGTTCTCCTTTCAGATGGTCCGAGGAGTGTGAGGCGAGATTTTAACAGCTCAAGACTACTTTGACTACATCCCCAGTGTTGGTGTTGCCTACGGTTCGGAGTCTTATACTGTGTATTATGATGCGTGACGTGTTGGCCTTGGCACGGTGTTGATGCAAGACGTTAGGGTGGTTGTTACGCGTCACGACCGTTGTATACCCATGAGAAGAATTATCCTGTCCACAACTTAGAGTTGGAAGCCATTGTTCATGCATTGAAGATCTGACAGCATTATTTGTACGATGTCTCTTGTAAGGTCTTTACTGACCACCTGAGTCTACAACATCTGTTCAAAAAGAAAGATCTTAACTTGCGGCAGTGAGTTGGTTAGAGTTTCTTAGGGACTATGATATCACCATTCTATATCATCCCGGGAAAGCCAATGTGGTGGCTGATGCCTTGTGTCAAAAGGCGGAGAGTTTGGATGGTTTAGCATATCTACCGGCAACGAAGAGGCCATTAGCATTGGATGTTCAGGCCTTAGCCAACCAGTTTGTTAGATTATGTTTCGAAGCCCAGTCGAGTTCTTGCTTGCATGGTTTCTCATTCTTCTCTATATGATCATATCAGAGAGCGTCAGTATGACGACCCCCATTTTCTTGTCCTCAAGGACACGGTTCAGCATGGCGATGCCAAGGAGGTTACCATCGGAGATGACGGTGTATTATGGATGTAGGGTCGATTATGTGTGCCCAATGTGGATGGGTTGCATGAGTTGATTGTTTAGGAGGCACATAGTTTGTGGTACTCCATTCATCCAGGTGTCGCTAAGATGTATTAGGACTTGAGGCAGCACTATTGGTGGAGGAGGATAAAGAACGACATAGTGGAGTATGTAGCTTGATGCCTAAATCAGCACATGAAGTATGAGCATCAGTGGATGGGTGGTTTGCTTCAACGACTTGAGATTCCCGAGTGGAAATGGGAGCGCGTTACCTATTCATTCTTGGGCTCCCACAGACTCAGAAAAAATTTGACGCGGTATGGGTGATTGTGGACAGGTTGACCAAGTTGGCTCATTTCATCCCGATAGTGACTACCTATTCTTCAGAGCATCTGACTCGGGTTTATATTCGTGAGATTTTCCGACTTAATGGCGTACCGGTATCCATCATCTCTAACCGACGTACGCAATTCACCTTGCATTTTTGGAGAGCTGTACAACGTGAGCTAGGAACACGGGTTGAGTTGAGTACAACATTTCACCCCTATACGGACAGACAGTCCTAGCGCACTATTCAGATATTGGAGGATATTCTTTGTGCCTACTTTTATGGATTTTGAGGATTCTTGGGATCAGTTCTTGATGCTTGCGGAGTTCTCCTACAACAACAGCTACCAATCAAGTATTCAGATGGATCCTTATGATGCTTTATATGGGAGATGGTGTCCTTCTACAGTTTGTTGGTTTCAGCTGGGAGAGGCTAAGTTATTAGGCACCGATTTGGTTCGATATGCCTTGGAGACGGTCAAGATGATCCAGGATCGGCTTCGTACAACCTAATTTAGATATGAGAGTTATGCGGATCGGGAGTTGTTGCGTTCATGGTTGGAGTGCGAGTCTCGCTCTGAGTTTCACCCATGAAGGGTGTGATGAGGTTCAGGAAGAAGGGCAAGTTGAGCCCTTGGTAGATCGAACCTTTTGAGATCCTTGAGATGATTGGTGAGATGGCCTACAAGCTTGCATTTCCACCTAGTTTATCTTCGGTTCATCCGGTATTCCATTTTTCTGTGCTTCAGACTTATCATGGTGACCCATCTAATGTTTTAGACTTCAATACGGTCCAATTGGACGAGGATTTGACTTATATTGAGAAGCCTGTGGCTATCTTGGACGGACAGGTCCGTAAGTCGGGATCAAAGAATATTTCTTTAGTGAATGTTCAATGGAGGGGTCATCCAGTCGAGGAGACGGCCTGGGAGACCGAGCATGACATGTAGAGTTGTTATCCTCGTCTATTCACTAATTTAGGTATGTCCTTATTCACGTTCAAGGATGAACGTTTATTTTAAGAGGGGGAGAATGTAACGACGCGATCGGTCGTTTTGTGTAATTGCACCCCATTTCCCCTTTTGATGTTTCACACGTGTGTGTTTATGTTCTCGTGACTTTCGGGGTCGGTTAGTTCCATTTCGGGAAGCTTTCGGGTTGATTTGGTCCCTTGAGACTTTGGGTATTTTTGGCGTATAAAAGTTGAATAGGTAGAGGGGGATATACGTAAGATGAGCAAGGGGAAATCGACCGGCCCAGACGAAGTCTCGATGGAATTTTGGAACAATGTGGGTAGGGCGTGCCTGGAATGGCTTACTGAGCTATTCAATGTCATTTTTAGGACGAAGAGGATGCCCGATGAATGGAGATGGAGTACGATGATCCCGTTGTATAAGAACAAGAAGGATATCCAAAATTTCAACAACTATCGGGGTATCAAGCTACTTAGCCATACTATGAAAGTTTGGAGAGGGTAGTTGAGCCAAGGGTAAGGAGGATTGTGTCTATTTCAGAGAACCAATTCGGATTTATGTCGGGGAATTCAACTAGAAAAGCTATTCACCTTGTTAGGAGGTTGATGTAGCAGTATAGAGAGAGGAAGAGGGGTTTACATATGATGTTCAATGACTTAGAAAAGGCTTACGATAAAGTATTGAGGAAGGTGTTATGGAGATGTTTGGAATCTAGAGGCATTCCTGTTACATTAGGGCTATTAAGGAAATGTACGGGGGTGATAAGACTTAGGTGAGGATAGTGGGAGAGGACTCGGAACACCTCCCGGTCATGATGCGGATGCATCAGGGGTCAGCCCTCAACCCATTCCTGTTTGCCTTGGCGATCAATGTGCTGACGCCTCACATTCATGAGAAGGTGTCGTGGTGCATGTTATTTGCTGATGATATTGTACTAATTGACGACACGCATTGTGTTGTTAATGAAAGTTTAGAGGTATTGAGACAAACCTTAGAGTTTAAGGATTTCAAGTTGAGTAGGACCAAAACAGAATACTTGGGCAAGTTCAGTGGCATGACTCAGGAAGAGGACGAAGACGTGAGGCTCGATTCACAAGTCATCCCTAGGTGAGATAGTTTTAAATACCTTGGATCTATAATTCAAGGGAATGGGAGATTGACTAGAATGTCATACACCATATTGGGGCGGAATGGATGAAATGGAGGATCGCTTCTGGTGTTTTTGTGACAAGAATGTGCCACCAAAACTTAAAAGTAAGTTCTATAGAGCGGTGGTCAGACCAACTGTGTTGTACGGGGCTGAGTGTTATCCAGTCAAAAAAGCCCATGTTCAGAAGATGAAGGTGGCTGAGTTGAGGATGTAGAGGTGGATGTACGGGCATACCAGGTTAGATAAAATTAGAAATGAATTTATCTAAGACAATGTGCGTGTGGCCCCTGTGAAGGACAAGATGTGAGAGGCGAGAATTAGATGGTTCGGGCATGTGAAGAGGAGAGATATTGATGCTCACGGTGAGGATGTGTGAGAGGCTGGCATAGGAGGGCCAACAGAGAGGTAGAGGTAGGTCGAAGAAGTATTGGGGAGAGGTGATTAGGCAAGATATGGCGTTGCTCCAGCTCACTGATGTAACGACCCGGTCTGTCGTTACATAAAACCTGCATTATAACTATTGTTATTGACTTATTATATATTGGTTATTCTGTTGTTAATGTGTTAGAGCTGATAGGCTTGGAATCGGAATGGTTAAATGAGAATTCAGACACTTAGTCCTTAAGAATAGCCTTAAAATGGGAAAAGTCAACTAAGAGTTGACTTATTGGTAAAAGACCTCGGAATGCAGATTTTATGGCTCGGATAGCTTCGTTAGGTGATTTGGGACTTAGGAGTATGTTCAGAACAATTTTGTGATGTCCGGTGTAGAATTAGGCTTGAATTGGCGAAAGTTAGTTTTTGGCGATTTTCGGTCGGCAGTGGAAAATAGGCTATCAGGGTCGAAATGGAATTCTGACAGTTGGAACAGGTTCGTAATGTCATTTTGGACTTGTCTGCAAAATTTCAGTTCAATCGGAGTTGATTTAGATAGTTTCGGCATCATTGGTGAATTTTAGAAACATCAAAGTTCTTAGGCTTGAATCCGATGTAAATTTGGAGTTTTGATGTTAGTGTTGTTGTTTCTAGAGTGAAACTAAGTTTGAATGATGTTATGGGATATGTTGGTAAGTTTGGTTGGGTCCCGAGGGGCTCGGGATTGATTTCGGGTGATTAACGGACTCATTTGGACTTAGAACAATTGTTGGTTTTCTGGTTTTTGTGCACAGTGATTTTGTTCACTGCGATCGCGGGTGAAGTAGTGCGATCGCATCGAGTTAATTATGGACAGGCTCAGATTAGTCTATGCGGTCTCAAGAAGGGAGGTGCGATCGCGGAGTAGAAGGGGCCCAATGCAGTGCGATCGCGTGGGTTGAGCTGCGATCGCGTAGAGTTAGCCAGGCGCATAGGGAGCGGGGGTCAGTTGTTCTTCGCGATCGCGTGATCCTTGTTGAGATCACGGAGGTCTGGGGGAATTGGTCAGTGCGATCGCAGGGCCAAGGCTGCGATCGCGGAGAGCAAATCACTGGGCAGTTAAATAATAACCCTTCCGCCACTTAAACCCTCTTTTACACCATTGTTGGGCTGGGGAGAGCTTTTTGGGCGATTTTTGGAGGAGAAAATCAGTGGGTATCACAGAGGTAAGTAATTTGATTATTAAAACTCGTTTATGGGTGATCAAAGACCATAATCTCAGCCTTTAATTCATGAAAAACAGTAGAAAAATAGGATTTTGGGGCATGAGATTATGAGACCTTCAAGGGTCGATTTGAGGGGTCAAACGAACTCCGATTTTGGTGTTCTTTATATGTACAGAATCGTGAGAAGATGAAGAACTCTTTTCTGTAAAAAATTCAGAGTTTCGAGACGCGGGCCCGGGGTCAGGTTTTTACCGGTTTCGGATTTTTGAGTTAAATTCGATATTTTTCAATTGGAATTTATTCTTTAAGCATATGTTGATGATAAAAATCTGAACTTGGTAGATTTGGAGCCTTCAGAGGTTGATTCGAGAGGCAAACGCATTGCGGAATAGTTTTCGGGCTAGTTTTGAGGTAAGTAATGTCTTGAAATCCTGTCCTGAGGGTATGAAACCCCGGACTATGCACCCTTTCACGGGTTTTGAAATGAAAAGGTGGAAACTTTAGAAACATCGTTCCTATTTAGGAGACTATTGAGTTTTGAAACCGATTTTTAAGCCTTTGCTTAATTAGTATTTATATATTATGATATG
>ML257383.1:0-11311 GCA_005239495.1 Nicotiana undulata
AATATTTGAATTGACTGTCTAGTTGGTTTCCACCCCACTGTGTTTGATGAGATTTTGAATTGTTACTTGGCGTTCTTACCTTATTATGTGCAAAGATGGTATTTGTTTAAAGTTATTGATATGAAGCATTGTAAATAAGTTGAAAGGGTATGGCAACACCTTGTGCATAAATTGCTTCTTGATGAAAGTTTGGGGTGCCTTGAGCCCAAGTAAATGAATTGTTAAATGTGAATTTGGGACCCTTGAAAGGAAGGCCCATGTGATGAAATTGTTTGGTGTTGGTGTTAAATTTGTGATCCTTAAAGGAAAGTTCTTATAATGAAATTGTTTGTTGTTGTTGCTGTTGGGATGAAATAATTGGTGGTGTTGTTTTTGAAATATAAATTGTTAGGTGGGGTCGAGTTGCGCGCCGCAACACGGAGTAATAAGGTGTGGGTTGTGGTGATAAGCATGGCCGAGGTAATAAGGGTGGAAATGTGATCATTATCACTATTGATATGAAATTGATGAAATTTGTGAATATGGTGGTGTTGGAAAGGGAAAAAGGAGAGATTGTAAAATTGTTGAATTTGATTGTCTCTTTCCGTGTGTTCTGATCGTTGGTCCTAATGCTGTCCTTTTTCTTATCTGTGTATTGGTTGATTGTACCTAGGATAAAGTTTGTTCATACATACTAGTACTTTGTTGTTGTTGCTGTTGTGATAAAATTATTGGTGGTGTTGTTATGAAACTGTTGGTCCTATTACTGTCCTTTTTCTTATTTGTGTATTGGTTGATTGTACTAGGGATAAAGTGTGTTCATACATACTAGTACTATTCAACAGTACTAACGTCCCTTTTACCGGGGGCGCTACATCTTTTATATGGATGTAGGTGGTCCCATAAAAGGTAGCTCAGCCCGCCATTAGTGGTACCTCCCCTTCATCTCTTCAGCAGTTGTAGTGAGCCCCTCTTCTCCTCGGGGCCGTGTGTGGATTATACTACCCTTGTTTGCTTATGTTGTAAAGGTATAGTCGGGGCCTTGTTACCGGCAAGTTATGTAAAAATCTCTAGTATTCGTAGAGGCTCCATAGACATGATGTGGGTGTATATATGTATTTTTGGGTAGTAATAGTACGTACTCAGAACTGTGGATTATGTTGGAAAGTTATGTATGTATTATGTATGTTTGAATATCAATCGTTGAAATGCTAAAAGAGGAAACAAATGGAGATATGTTGTAAAATGTACTTTGAAACTAAAATTGTCTAACTCACACGAAATAATGTATGTTATGAACGCGGGGTAATATGTTGGGCAGGAAAGGCAATCAGGGTCCGCTTGACTGGGTTCACCCGGTTAGGCGCCGGTCTCGTCCCTCGATTTTAGGGCGTGACAAAAAATGTGCAAAATCAAAATGCTCAAACAATTTCAACAGAGTTTAATCCTAGACTAAAAGACTTTACCAGGTATTGAGATGAGAAGAGAGAAACGTACCAGATGAGGACAAAAATGAAGCAACAATCAAGATGATACTCCACAGATGCCGTTTTTTGTTAGGTTGTGAAATTTGAATTTAGTCGTCTCTCTTTTGTTTGTCTTTCTCTTCCCCTCTTTTTGTTTTTCTCTTTTTGTTTTGTTTTTTTATTTGTTTTTTTATTAGTGAGAATGATCGGTTAGTGAGAGCGTAGGGGATTAGAAATGCGAAAAGGGTAGGGAACTTACCTGGCCGATATGTGATGGAAAATTGGCCGCATAGCTTAGTATGCGACCGCATACTGATTATGCGGTGGTATATTCATAAGCTTACCCAAGGTTCACAACACGATGCACTATGTGATCGCATAACGAAAATGCGGTTTGCATAGTGCACCTTGGCATCGCATTTCAGCCATCCGAAAATGCCAAACTCACTGCCCAGGTCTTCGATAAGAATTCGGTTCGCATAGTGAAACTGCAATCTCATTTGTGTCGCAAACGGGCATTTTTTCTCAGTTTCCCTTTCACTTGTAATTTTACCCTGTTTTTGTGGTCTTTTGAACCACCTGGACTATAACACACACTTTAAATTTCTCAAAGAACCCTATTTACTCAAAAACCAAAATTTAAAAGACAAAAGAGTGTTACCACACATGGGTTTCCTCCCATGAAGTGCTTGATTTAACGTCGCGGCATGACGAAGTTGGCATTCTTTTGAATTCATTCATCGATAGCGCATGGAACATCCTTAAGAGCCAATTTCTCTACCACATGCCTCTCTCTATATGTGCCCAAGTAGTGTTTGATGCGTTGGCCATTTACTTTAAAAGTGCGGAGCCCGTCCTCAGTTGGTAATTCCACAACGCCAAATGGGGACACATCTACCACTTTGAAAGGACCAGACCATTTTGATTTGAGCTTGCCCGGAAATAGTTTGAGTCTTGAGTTGAAAAGCAACACCTAGTCCCCAGACTTGAACTCCCTTTTCAAAATCTTCTTGTCATGGACAAATTTCATTCTTTCCTTATACACAGCTGCACTTTCATAAGCATGGAAACAAAATTCTTCCATTTCGTTGAGTTGAGTTAGCCTCAAGTTTGCAGCTTCAGTCCAGTCCAAGTTCAACTTCTTCAGAGCCCACATGGCCTTGTGCTCCAGTTCCACAGGTAGATGACAAGCCTTACCGAACACAAACCGGTAGGGAGAAGTACCAATGGGAGTTTTGTACGCCATGCGGTATACCCACAATGCGTCATCCAGCTTCCTTGACCAGTCGGTCCTGTTTGCATTCACTGTATTTGCTAGAATGTTCTTGATTTCCCGATTGGAGACTTATACCTGGCCACTTGATTAGGGATGATAAGGAGTGGCTACCTTGTGCTTGACACCGTATATCTCTAGCAGCCCAGTGAAAGCCTTGTTGCACAAATGAGAACCCCCATCACTAAGAATGGATCTAGGAGTGCCAAACCTCGTGAATATGTTCTTCTTTAAGAACACAGTTACACTTCTTGCCTCATTGTTTGGCAAGGAAATAGCTTCAACCCATTTGGACACGTAGTCCACAACTACCAGAATATACTTCATACCACAGGAACTCACAAAAGGCCCCATAAAGTCAATGCCCCAAATATCAAAAATTTCAACCTCCATCACAAAGTTCATAGGCATTTCATGTCTCTTGGAGATTGATCCCTGTCTCTGGCATTGGTCACAATATTTGACCATTTGGTTGGCATCATGATAGAGGGACGGCCAATAATAACCACATTCAAGCACTTTTGTCGCCGCCTGATTACCTCCGTGATGACCACCCACCGGTGAGTCATGGCATGCTTTCAGAATTTGCATCATTTCTTCCTCTGGAGCACACCTTCTAATAATGTTGTTTGCACAGATATGGAACAAGAATGGCTCCTCCCAATAATATTGCCGACACTCTCTTAAGAACTTCTTCTTTTGGTATGCTTTGAAATCATCCGGGATTAGGTCACTAACCAAGTAGTTGGCAATGTCGGCGTACCAAGGAGTGGTTGAAGAAGATAATGCCAATATATGCTCATCGGGAAAGTCATCATTGATATCAAGATCATCCTTTGGTCGCCCGTCTTCTTCAAGTCTAGAGAGATGGTCCGCCACTTGGTTCTCGGTGCCCTTTCGGTCCTTGACTTCAAAATCAAATTCTTGTAACAAGAGGACCCACCGGATTAGTCTTGGCTTGGCATATTTCTTTGCCATGAGGTATCAAAGACCAGCATGATCGATGTAGACCACCACTTTAGATCCCAATAAATAAGCTCAGAACTTCTCAAAAGCATACACAATAGCATACACAATAGCAAGAAGCTCTTGCTCCGTCACCGTATAGTTCATTTGTGCACCATTGAGTGTCTTGCTTGCATAATAAACCGGATGAAGAGATTTGTTGTGTCGTTGTCTCAAAACCGCTCCAATTGCTACACCACTGGTGTCAGACATGAGCTCGAATGGAAGAGACCAATCTGGTGTGACAATAATAGGTGTCGTGGTGAGCTTCGCCTTGAGCTCCTCGAATGCCTTGAGGTACTTCTCATTGAACACAAACTTGGAATCTTTCTCAAGGAGCTTGCACATAGGATTTGCAATTTTTGAAAAGTCCTTGATAAAGCGCCGATAGAATCCGGCATGCCCAAGAAAGCTTCAAATACCCTTTACTAATGTTGGTGGAGGGAGCTTGGAAATGATCTCAATCTTTTCCCGATCGACTTCAATGCTTCTTTTTGAAATTTTATGCCCCAAGACAATGCCCTCGTACACCATGAAGTGGCATTTTTCCCAATTAAGCATGAGGTTGGTCTCCTCACATCTTTTGAGCACTTGTCTAAGGTTGTCAAGACAATGCTCGAAGGAGTCACGGACCACCGACAAATCATCCATGAAATCTTCTAGGAAGTCTTCCACCATGTCGGAGAAAATGGACATCATGCATCGTTGAAAAGTATCCATAGCGTTGCACAAACCAAAGGGCATCAGACTAAAGGCAAAGGTCCCATACGGGCAAGTGAATGTGGTTTTCTCTTGATCCTCCAAGGCTATATTAATTTGATTGTAGCCGAAATATCCATCGAGGAAGCAATAGAAGGATCTTCCCACTAGACGATCAAGCATTTGATCAATAAAAGGCATAGGGAAATGATCCTTGCAAGTGGCATTGTTAAGCTTCCAGTAGTCCATGCATACTCTCCATCCGGTGACTGTCCGAGTGGGGATAAGCTTATTCTTTTTGTTGTGAATCACCGTCATGCCTCCCTTCTTTGGCACATATTATACAAGACCCACCCATGGACTATCCGAAATGTGGTAGACAACCCCGACATCCAACCATTTGATTATTTCCTTCTTGACCACTTCTTGCATTGAAGGATTTAATCTTCTTTGATGTTCCCCACTTGGCTTGGTCCCTTCTTCCAATTGAATTTTGTGCTCACATATCCCGACGGGGATTCCTCTAATGTCGGCAATTGTCCATCCAAGTGCTTGCCGGTGCTCCCGCAAGACCTTCATCAATTCATCAACATGCACATCATTCAACAGAGAAGACACGATTACCGATAAAGTGTTATTAGAGCCGAGAAATTTGTACCTCAAGTGTGATGGAAGTGGTTTGAGCTCAAGTTGTGGTGGCTCAATGAGTGAAGGTTTTGCGGGAGAGGTAGCTCGATTCTCTAAGTCAAGAGGAATCTTCTTTGGTGCATATGTGTAAGATCCACGCTCTTCCAATGCGTTCTCTATTTCAACATACCCCTCAATATCTTCCCCACCAAATTTCACAAAGATTGCCACCAAAGCCTCGCCGAGGCATTCTTATTCCATCTTCATCTCAATAGCCTCTTCAACCTCATGAACTACATCAATGACCGAGATTCCCTCGTATGTACTTGGAAATTTCAAACCCTTGCTCGCTTGGAAGGTGACTTCCTCATCGTTCACTCGGAACTTGATTTCATGTCGTTCCGAGTCCATTAACGCTCTTCCCGTCGCAAAGAATGGTCTTCCTAAAATGATAGAAATCTCTTTGTCTACTGCATAATCCAAGATGACAAAATAGGTCGGGAGGAGGAACTTCCCTACTTTCACCAAGACATCATCAACAATGCCTAAGGGTTTCTTAATTGATCGATCAACCATTTTCAATATCATGATAGTAGGTCTTGGCCATCCCAGTCCTACTTGCTTGTAGATAGCAAGAGGTATCAAATTTATACTAGCTTCGTTTTCACAAAGTGCTCTAGCAAAGTCTCTCAACCCGAGGGTACATGGAATAGTAAATGCTCCCGGGTCTCCCTTTTTCTCCACGGTGGTTGTAGCAATTATCGAACTTACCCGATGAGTCAAGTTTACCACTTCATTCTTTGTAGTTTTCTTCTTCATCATCAAATCTTTCAAATATTTGGCAAACCCCAGCATTTCTTGGAAAGCCTCCAAGAATGGGATGTTTACCGACAATTGTTTCAATATGTCATAGAACTTATCAAACTTTCCATCGTCCAACCTTCGTGCAAGCCTATGAGGGAATGGAGGAGTGGGTCGAGGAATTGGTGGAGGAGCTTGTGGGGTCTCTTTCACTTTTTCCTTACCCTCTCCTTGCTTTGATTCTTGGATCTTTACCTCGTGGGAGGGCTTCTCAATTTCCACAACATCCGGCAACTCAACTTGTGTTTCCATTTCTTGATCAAGATTTTCTACATCAACCACTTGCTCACTTTCATCCTTTCACCTTACCGCTTCTAGTTGTGATGGCCATGCAATGAGAAAATGGTACGCTTGCGCCACCTTTATGGTTGACCACCGTGTCACTAGGAAGAGTACCTTTTAGCTTGGGAGTTTGTTCTCGTGACAAATCCCTCATTTGCATCTCGAGCTTTTGAATGGAGGCGGTGTTTGATCCCACTACCTCGGACATGTTTTTCATTGTTGCATCACTTCGCTCTTGATTTTGCAAAATTCTCTCAAGCATCCCCTCCATTTTAGACTCATTCGAAGGCCCATCCTTGTATTGTGAAGAGTTGGAATATTTCCCTCTTGGTGGAACATAAGGGTTGGAACTTCTATTGGCATAATAATTGTTGTTGTTCCAATATCCTTGACCACTTTGATCATTTCGCCAATTTTGTTGGCCTTGACCTTGCGGGTTTGGCCTCCAATTATTTTGTTGGCGGTAACCACCTTGAGATTTTTGGACATAATTGGCTTATTCACTATCTTGATTCCCCATTGAATTCATGTCTTCTACCATATTTACCCTTTTTGCTTGACTCTCAATGAACATCTTTGTTAGCATATCAATGTTGGTAGCAAGACCGACAATCAACTGGTCTCTCTCTTGATTATCTTTAATCATGTTGGTAAGAGAGGGAGTGCCATAGGAGATTCCACCGCTAGTGTCCTCCGAATGCCATGCTTGATTATGCTTTGCCATTTTGTCTAGAATTTGAGTAATCCTAGCGAATGACTTATCCATGAAGGACCCATCTGCGACATTTTTAGCAATGGACCGGGATAATGGGTCCAAACCCATATAGAACTTATCCATCAAAATATGGTTTGGGAACCCATGATTTGGTAATCTCACTAGCTATAGCTTGAACCGGTCCCATTCCTCGTGTAAGTGTTCCCCTGGCAATTGCTTGAAGAAAAATATTTTGTCTCTTAGCTCTGACTTTTTGTTATCTGGGAACCACTTTGCTAAGAAGGCTCGGACAAGCTCAGGCCATGTTGTGATAGTTTGAGGAGGTAAGTTTTGAATCCATTTTTTCGCTTCTCCCTCCAACAAGTACTTGAATACCCGCAACCTCAGAGCATCATCCGTCACATTGGCTTGCTTGTGCATGGCGCATACACCCAATTCCTTAGGGTTTGCGTCGGATCATCATCCGTTGAGTTATGGATCAATCCTTTTGCATTGAGCATTAGAATCATTCCATGATCCACTTTGAAAGTAGATGCACCAACCACCGGAGGGAAGATAGCATTGGTGTCGTCTTCGATGTCGGCGAAAGGGCTCTCCTCTTCATCATAATCAGCGTTGGCCATTGTCACCTAGTACACCAAACAAAATGAGCAACGTGTGATGGAATAGAAAAAGATATAAAGTAAAGTACACACTATCTAGTAATTTCAAAACCGTATTCCCCGGCAACAACGCTAAAATTTGATATGCTCAAATTGCACCTTAAAATTAGTGTAAAGTGGTCGAAGTCAAATATAGTAACCCAAACAAGGTTGGGGTCGAATCCCACAGGGAATAGGCGTGAAAAGATTACTTTGGTAGTGTGATTCTCAACTTAAATTGTATCTCTTGTAACGACCCAGCCGGTCGTTTCGTGTGTTGGGACTCCGTTCCCGTGAATGACTCTTCCCATAGCGACTACTCATGCCTCATGGCTTGTGTGGGCCGGTAGTTCGAGTTTCGGAAGTGTTTTGGCCAGTTCAGGAACACTTGGTTCCTGAAGGCTAGCCTATTTGGCTGATTTTGGTTCCGAGCAGCATTTTGAGCAAACGGCCTCGGAATCGAGTTCTGACAGCTCCAGCAGCTCCGAATGATGATTTCGGACTTGGGAGTGTGTTCGCCTCGGATTTCTGATTAGAATTCAGAATTTCATGTGATTTGGAATTCAGCCTAGAATTGGACCTCGTGTTAGCATGGTCCGAATGGAATTCCGGAACTGGCAATAGTTCCGTACAGTCATTTATAACTTGTCCGTAAAATTTGGGGTCATTCCGAGCAGTGTAGACCCGTTCGGCGTATTGATGAGCCGTTGGAATTTTCTTTAAAAAATCCTACGTTTGATCTAAGGGGTTTTGGAGAGTGATTCTTGGTTTGGATGATGTTCCTAGTGTTCTGAGAGCTCGAGCAAGTCCGTCATATGATTTGGGACTTGTTGGTATAAATTGTCGAGGGCTCGGGTTGGCCCAGGGGTCTCCCGGACCCCGACCGGGGTCAAAAACCAGCAATTGAATTGCTGGTGAGAATTTACTGGTGTGACCGCACCTGCGGTCCATGAGCCGCAGGCGCGAGGTTCGCACCAGCGGAGTCTTGCCCGCAGGCGCGACCCTTCTCAGGGGTCCAGGCCATCGCAGGAGCGGCCTATTCTCCGCAGGCGCGGCTCCGCAGGAGCGGAAATAGCTCCGCAGGCGCGACCTTTCCCAGGAGGCCAGACCATCGCAGGGGCGGCCTATTATCCGCAGGCGCGGCTCCGCAGGGGCGGATGAAAGCCCGCAGGCGCGAAAACTGTTGGGCAGTTTCATTTAAAAAGCCAAGTCGTGATTCATTTCATAAAACACAATTGTCTTCCATGGTTGACGACCCCAACAGCTCCAGATCTGATATCTTGGTCTAGGAACTCAGGTAAGTGATTTCCGTAACCCTCCGCACGTAATTTCTTCCGTTCTTTGAGAATTCCCTCTTCCTAGTTCATTGAAATTCATAAGGTTTTGGTTGGGGAAGAAAGAGGGGTTTGATATTATTGTGAATTCTGATTTTTGGGCCATTGAGGGATGATTAATGGAGTTAATCTTGATCCGTAGGCGACGTATAACGCGTTTCTTCAAGAATTATAATTTTTCGAATGCCGAACCTCGGAGTTGAATTTCCAAAGTACGTCAAGAATACGTTTTTATGGAAATTGTTGATAAATCCTCCTCGAATCTTTCTGAATTGATATAATTGTGTATTTTGGCTAGTTGCGAGCCATCGAGGGTGATTCGGAGGATTCGAGCATCGTGTTGATCGGTCCGTTGGCCGGAGGAGCACTTGTCCAGGTGAGTCTCCTTTCCAAACTTTGTAAAGGGGAAATGTCCCCTAGGCTCTTGATTGTTAATTGTGCTCATTGAGGGGGGCTACGTACGTACCACGTGACGAGAGTCCGTACGTGGCATCTATANAGGCTCTTGATTGTTAATTGTGCTCATTGAGGGGGGCTACGTACGTACCACGTGACGAGAGTCCGTACGTGGCATATATATTGTATATCGGGTAGCCGTAGGACCCACGAGCATGTCCTGCTTATTGTTTGATGAAGAAATTGAGCTATGATAGCTGCGAGTTTAATGTACATAACGTTCAGATAGGGATTATTAATTTCACCAATTGAGTAATGGTGTTACTCCTGATATAATTGATAAAGGGCAAATAGTAAACGAATAATGAACTGTTGAGCTTAATGAAGGTGGTTAAAATTCCTTCTCACACTCAAATTATTCAATCAGGATAGTATTATGAGCAAGAGAATAATATGATGAAAATCCTAGCTTTGACAATTGTGTACCCGAGATCTCATAGTCTTGAATAATTGGAAAGAATTTGTTATGGCAAGTAGATTTTTAATATTTTATGTGCGCGTGTGACCGCTTCGCCATTTACTTTCTGCGAGCAGGGTGTGAATTTCCCCCACTCTCGTCGGAGCGGGCCGAACGATCCTCGGCAATGTACTTTTGGGACGGGCCGAACGATCCTCGGTAGTGTACTTTTGGGACGGGCCGAACGATCCTCGGCAGTGTACTTTTGGGACGGGCCGAACGATCCTCGGCAGTGTACTTTTGGGACGGGCCGATCGATCCTCGGCAGTGCACAATTATGGTTACATTGAAAGCATGCACTGTTGGTTCGGGCCGGTCGATCCCCGGTAGTGTATAGCTATTCCTTCCTTATGACTCCAGCCGGTTGTCTTACTCCTGTGTGTGCATGACTATTTGGTACTGTTTTCCTACAGATGTTTTGGGAGAGGAGAGAGTGAAAGTTGCCATTGTTTTCAGTGTGTATTTGGAAAACTCTATGTCTTCTTTGTGATGGTTGTACAATGTTTATATGTTCTTATACGTGATGTACTGTTTTACATAACTTATTTCTCAATAGGAGTTTTGTTTCATTATGTACTGGACCTTAGTGAGTATGTATTCCACCTCTCGTCACTACTCTTTACGAGTTTAGACGGGATACTCACTGGGTACATGTTTGTTATATGTACTCATACTACACTTTCCTTCTTTTCTGCACTTGTTGTGCAGGTACTGAGGCTGGTTCATCCGGTCGTCCACCTGTTGATAGATACTGACCGAGGCGTCGCTCCACACGGTGAGCTGTCTTCTTGGCGTTCTCCTGACAGCACCTCCGGAGCCTCCTAGTTCCCTTTTTGCACAGTCTTTTGTTCCAGACTGCGGCTTGTATACTTTGTATATATTTTCTACAGTTGTATCTATGTAGTTGCCCGTTGACACTGTGACACTAGTCCTGGCACACACTTGTTATAGTTATCGGGGTTGTATATGTATGGGGCCTAGCTGTAGTTCAGCTTGTTTTTATGGCCTTGCCCCATGTCGCTACTGCATTCCGCCATCTCATAAGTTTTGTTGTTCGTTGGTTTGCCTATCCCCACCGTTAGGCGCCATCACGACCTGGACCGGTTCGGGGTCGTGACATCTCTATTCCGTTAATTAACAAGAATATGGGAATTGACTGTGTAATGATTTAATTGCAATAGTGAAAAGTAAGATTAATTAGAGTTGTAATTAATATGCTTAACTAAACCAAGGTTGTGTCCCCTTCAATGAAGTGTAATGCTAATGGGTATTAATATGATATATTTCTAATGGAAGGTTCTTTAGATATGCAAATGATTCCTAAATGACCACCCAATATTTTCCAATAATTGGGTAGTATTTTGTCTTTATGATTTTCCAAAATATAAAAGAGTTGCAATGAAGAGTAATCAATTAATGTCAAATAAAACTCACTTATTCCTAAGATATTTTTTTAAACAAGGTTTAAAGCCTTGAGTCTTTGATATTTACTCCTACCAATCCTAACTCACTTTTC
>ML257385.1:0-35687 GCA_005239495.1 Nicotiana undulata
CAAAGTGCAGTAAACTAGAGTGTAATAAGTGACTAAAATACGCAATTATAGCCTATCATCAGAGGGGTGGAGGATGGGAAAGATTAGAAGAGAATTTTAAAAAATATTTTCCTCCTCTGATACTGAAGTCATTTGCCTTCTATGAGTTGATACGGAAAATATTTATATCAATCAAATAGACAAAGTGAAAAATATGTTTCTTCATACCAAACACACCTTGAATTTAGAATAAATTAGTAAATTATAACTATGAAATTACAAAATTTAATCTATTAAATATAATTCGAATCGAAAGCAATCATAAAGCAGTTTCAGTCGCGCTTACTGAATATAAACTCATCTCACTTTAACTTCTTCCACCTTTTTTCATGTTTCATTAGTGAAACGAATATGCGACCTCTCACAAAGATCCGAATATATTTCTTTTCTTTTAAAATTAGACCGATCTATCCTAGTATATTCCTACTGTTGGTGTTAAAGTTTCTAAATGGATATACAGTCAAATGTCTCTATTGTTTCGGTATTTTTAGGCTTTTACATATATAGTGAATGACTATTATACACCTATAACAGTATTTGACATCTAAATATTTCTGGTTGTTATAGACAAAAAATTCAAAAGAGTTTTTTTTCAATGTTACATATAAAAGTAAGAAATTTTTTAGATTAAAAATCTGAAAAGATATACATATTTCACTAATTAACTTTAAATAAATCTAATACATTATTAATAAATTCATAACTAAATAACAAAGGATTAAACTTTAAGGCACACATTTTAAAGCTACTAGAAAATTAAATTCTTTCAAGATTGATAGAATGTCATGACCCAAATCCTAAATCAGGTCGCGATGACGCCTAACACCGTGTCAGGCAAGCCAACATTGATTACTAGTGAGTTTCATTTAATTTACCAAAAGCATTTTTCGTCACTTACTAAGTTCAAATTCGAGACATTAAGTGATACCGACAACGTAGACCATTTTAAAACAGGAATAGACATAAAGTCATAATTTATATTTACAATCCAAAAATATAATGTCTACTACGTGTGTGCAAGGAACTAGTGTCACAAGTTTACAGGCATCTAGTAGAAATGAAAATCCAAAACAATACAATCCGCCCTACTGTCTGAGGAAAAGTAAGCAGACATAAGAAAAGAAAGAAAACTCCAAGGCGCTGCTGGAAGTCGTCAGGGAAAGCAGCTCACCGAGAAGTCTGAACCAGATATAAGTCAGGGACAAGCTCCGGATTGATACCCAGATGCACCCGCCTCAGAACTTGTACAATTAAGTACAGAAGCGTAGCATGAGTACATAAACAATATGTACCCAGTGAGTATCCCGTCTAATCTCAAAGAAGTAGTGACGAGAAGTCGACGTGATACTTACTAGGGTCCAGATAATATAGTTTAAATGTAAGGCTAAGCAGGAATAGCAGTCATGGATAATAATGAAGTCAGGAGCATCAAATAACATTTACAACTATCTTTACGTGTCAAGATCTCTAGCATATAAATTACCTAGTTTCCTTTTCATGGTATTCTACAGACGCACATTCACATAACACCCAGACAATTTACAAACACATGACATGCCGTGAACGTACGGCCGATACGACGCTAAAATAAATGTGCACTGCCGAAGGGTCGAACGACTCGAACCATAGATGCATCTATTACATTGCTCGCGAATCGAACATGCGATGCGGTTGACGTAATTGTAGGGCTACCCCCTCACGAATCATACATGTGACGCGGGTACCCGTATACATACACATAATTAACAGGATATCAGGGATTCAGTAAAAGATATACTTACAGGAAAAGGATTCAATAATAATAATTTCAAAATGTAACCTCCCAGATATGCATTCAATAGTTCAAGGATATTAGGCAGTCTAAATCAACATTTAAGATTATAGATACGGCACATAAAGCATGCTTGTGAATCCTAAAATTACCCGACATAACATAATAGTAGCTACGCACGGACTCTCGTCACTTCGTGCGTGCGTGCATAGCCCCCGCAATTAAGTACATGCAATCATTTATATTTACCTATGGGGACAATTCCCTCTTACAAGGTTATAAAGGAGGCTCGCCTCGTGCCGAGCCTACTTTCCAGGTCAAAAGTGCGCCCGAAACTCCAAACTCGTCGCCCAAGGACTCGAAACTAGCAAAATATTGCATAAATGAATTAATCTATACTCAAAAATATGAAATTTCCCTACTTACATAACTATTTCATCCTACTTTGAAAAATCTCAAAATACACCCCCGGGCCCACATGCTCGGATTCCGGAAATTTTCCAAGGAAACACTCGCCCATAGCCTAAGGATCAATAATACATAGTTTTTGCATGATTTCCTAACTAATTAGTTGGTAATTCTCTCAATTTCATAAAGCCCTAGGTTTTTACTCTAACCCTTGATTTATACTAATTTAGGATGTTAATCTATCCTAGAATTCAAGTAATTAAGCTAGATTATAGTAGGAATTACTTACCTTACAGTAGCTAGGTCATTTGCCTCTTTTGCAAGCTCTCAATTTCGTCAATGGTGGAAAAGAATGATGAAAAATGGCCAAATCCCTTGTTTTAAAGAACCTCACAACCTACAAGTTTTTCGCACATGCGATCTCGCATCTACGGAATTGGGGAAGGGGTGTCTGGGCTCGCACTTGCAGAGCGCAGTCCGCACCTGCGGGACCGCTTCTGTGGATTTTGATCCGCACCTGCGAAAATTGGGAAACCTCATCTGGGGCCGCACCTGCGAGGCAAGGACCGCAGAAGCGGTCTCGCACCTGCGGCTAGGCCTCCGCAGGTGAGGTCGCACCAGATCTGGTGCACCAGCAACTGTTTTAGCTGGTTTTTGGCCTCGCGCGATGTTCGAATGGCATTCGGGCCCACCCGAGTCCCCGTCCAAATATACCAACAAGTCCTAAATCATAATACGGACTCGCTCGAGCCTTCGGAACGCCCAAAACAACGCTAAAGCTAAAAATCGTACCTCAAAACCTATAGAATCAAACTTAAGAACTTAAGTTTCTTGAATTAGCTAACAATGCGCCGAACCTACCTGTACTACTCGGAATGATACCAAATTTTGCAAGCAAGTCGTAAATGACATGACGGAACTATTCCTGATCTCGGAATTCCGTTTGGACCTCGATAACACAAAAACATGTTCCAAACCTCAATTTGAACTTAAAGAAATTCTTATTTCACTATTTGGCGCCGAAACGCTCCCGGTCGTCCAAAACCCATTCTGAACATACTCGCAAGTCCGAAATCATAATACGAAGCTACCGGAACCTTCGAATCTCGATTCCGAGATCGTTTACTCAAAACGTTGACCGAAGTCAAACTTGGCCTTAAAAGCCAATCTTAAGGAACTAAGTGTTCCTAAACCATTCAAAACTCCTCCAAACCTCGAACCACTCGTCCCCGCAAGTCATAAATCAGTAAGAAAATCTACAGGAAGTCTCATTTAAGAGCACGGGGTCCTAGAACGCAAAACAACCTGTCGGATCGTTACATAGAAAAACTCTAAAAAAGATATGTGCAAATCTACAAATTTTAAGTATTATACAAGAAGGAAACTTTGTCCAATAGAAAAGATTGTATGTGCACATCTTCAAATATCAGACACTGAGCACGATACAACCTTTTGTGCAATAAAATAAACATACACAAGCATAACTTTTAATTAAATTAAAGGCTGAATACATACGGAGACACTTAAAGTTGGCACGATTTTTCATTTAGATACCTGAACTCAAGGGTGTTCCTATTGAGAACTTATACTATCCGAAATTTATTCCAATTGAACACTTCTTGCTGAGTTGGCACATAAAGTGAGTTTCACCCGATATAGGCGCGTGAAGACCCCAAAAAACAAATTTTTTATTATTTTTTTCTTTTTTATTTCCTTCTTCTTCTCTCTTAGAAGCGAAACAGATCTGCCGGAATCTTCACTGCCGGAATCCGGCGAGAGAAACCGGCGCTCAACAGACTGTTAAGCTCTATGAATCTCTACAGATCTGCTCAGTACTTTTATAAATGAATTTAAATCAAAGAACATACAACTATTAATGTCGGAAAACAAAACAGATCTGCCGGAATCCGGGCGAGAGAAACCGGCGCTCAACAAACTGTTAAGCTCTATGAAGCTCTATTTGTCGCTGATCTTACAATCCTAAGGTTGCTACAATTTCCGTTTGTTCTCCTAGCTCAAGATTAAGAGCCCAAATATAGGAAATAATTAGCCTTTATGGCTGATTGTACAAGTCTAATCCGTTTGGTTTCTACTGTCAACTCAAGTATAAGAAAAGATTAGTGACCCTAAAATGCTATGCTCTCTGTTTGGTTGCTTAGAGCTCAAATGTAAGAAAGAATTGTCTTTATTGCTGATTTCATTGTTGCACTGATTTTGCTTACATAGTTTGCAAAAGAAAAAAGCCACCATTAATGGGTATTTAAAAAGCTTGAAGGTTTAAAATGAGTTACTTGATTTGATGAAATTTGAGAAATTAATATTGGGGTTGTCTTCTGGTCGTCGTGGGAAATCTTTAGCTGAAGTTTTAACAAATTTGGAGGAGTTTCTCTTAAAAATTTGGATTAAAATCGTGCTTGAAACAAGAACACACATGAAAATAGTGAAGAACACCAAAACCACTAATTTATTTTGTTCATTAAATAGATTTAACATAGTTTTTCCCCTTTTTTTAACTCAAAATAATATATGTCTTTTTTTATTCGTCATTCGCCACGTCAGCAGCGAGTGCATTGCACAAACTTTGTAAGTTTGGCTGATTGTCAAAAAAGTGCTCAATTGGAATAAGTTTCGTGTAGTATAAGTGTTCAATAGGAACATCCTTAAGTTCAGGTGTCTAAATGAAAAATCGTGCCAACTTTAAGTGTCTCTGTATGTATTCAGCCTAAATTAAATGAAATCTATAATTATGAAAGTATATACTAACATAATATTGTCACGACCAAAATCCAACAGCCGTGATGGCACCTAACCGCATCCGCTAGGTAAGCCGATTAACACTTTTCCAGTTCTATTTAATTTAATAAAATAATTAAACAACAGAATTTCCAAAAAAAAATCTTATATATTTCTCCAAGGACTGGTGATACAAATCATGAGCTTCTATTAATGGAGTTTACAAAGAGACAATGAAACAATTGCACATTCTATTTAAAAAGTATATAAATAGAGTTTTTATAGGCTAAGACTACCCCGAACAAAGAAGGCAGCTACAACAGGGACGTCGGTACATCTTCAAGTCCCGCAGCCATCGAACACAACAACAATAGCAACCGACATCTGCACGCAATGTGCAGAAGTGTAGTATCAGTACAACCGATCACATGTACCGAGTAAGTAACAGACCTAACCTTAGGTTGAAAGCAATGGCGCGCTAACACAGGATCGGGCCCAAAGCCAATATTTCCACAACAGTTCATAACAACATAAATGCAAGTATAAAAGAAATATCTCAAAAGTAAACTACTCAGCTCGTTCACAGTTCCAAAAAAAATGGTCATGCTTTTCAAATATCTCATTGAAAGAAAATACCAGATCTCTTACCAAAAATGCCAAAAGTACGAGTAAGTTTGAAAACTGAAATTTTCCAAATATCCGTTTCCACAATAAATAAAATATTTCGTTTTCTTTTCAAATAACAAGTATAAAGTGCCTCTCCATACCCACATATCAATGTGCATAATAATTCATGAATGACGTGATATTATATAGCATGAGGAAAAATACGTCTCTATGTCTGTATGTCATGTATGCATGTAAATGCCATGTATTTCCGAGGTGAAACATGTACTCACACGCTCAGAGTACTCAATCTCATTTCCTCGCATCGTCTCTTACTAAGCTCAATACTCATCACACTAAATCACTCAGCGCTGTATAATAATTGTTGCGGCGTGCAGCTCGATCCGTGTATATATAGTCGACTGCGTTTATTGGGGTTGTACAGACTCCGGAGGGGATCCTTCAACCCAAGCGCTACATTGTTGCGGCGTGCAGCCCGATCCAATATCTCGCTGCAACGTGCATCCCGATCCACATATACCTCACTGCGGCGTGCAGCCCGATCCATATATACCTCGCTGCGACGTGCAGCCCGATCCATTAAATATATATATGTTGCGGCGTGCAGGCCGATCCAATAAATATATACGCTGCGGTGTGCAGCCCAACCCAATAACTGTCACTCATAATCAGGATCTCGGCCTCACTCAGTCACCACTCTCTCCAGTCTTACCCACAGCTCACAATGTCATGAAAACTTACCCGGAATAATGATATGATGTATCAATAAGTCACAACTGAGACTAAGATGTGATATGAATGCATGAATGTGAGTGGGTATGAATATCAATGAAATCAATGAGATGACAACAAGAGATTACCACTATGGGTTCAAACAATATCATCATAAAGCATAAACATGATATCCAGCATAATTGATAGCTCAAGTACTCTCTCTGAAATTCTCTCATCTCTCTCTAGAATACTAATAAAATCACCCCAAAATGAACCCCGAAGCATATTTATCAAAACGGGGTCGGGTTATGAAAATAGAAAAATGAAGCCTCTGAAATCAGGCCTGCGATCGCAAAAGTCATCGCATAATACGTATGCGGGTCGCGGAATGCATTGTGAAACTGGTGCCCCAAACTGGGCTACACTGGTCCATTTTGCAACCATTTTTTGCAGTCGCAGATCAATTTTTCGGACCGCATAATCATTCTGCGATCGCAGAATTGCCACGGGATCGCATTTTGCCAGCTTTTGGTAATTTGGTCATAACCTTTTGTAGGAGTGTCCAAATGACGAACGGTTTGAAGCGTTGAAAATTAGACTCAAAGATATTTCATTTTTAGGATTTCCATAACATAACACCTCATATAAATGTAGATATTCCCGTTCAAAGTGTAGTCTTGTGCGTATTTATTTGAAATTTTAGTTGATCGTGTAATTTTTCCAACTTGGCTTAAACTTAGGCCTCTCCAAAAGGCCCCAAATCACTTATAATGTGACTCGCACACTTATTATCATATACAATTGATATCCATCATATTAATAGTCCTCAACTACACCCAAAATAATATAATTAGCACACGTCGACTTCTTATTAGCGCTTAATGAAATCAAGAACTTCCAACTTCTATATTCGATGCTGAAACATATCAAATCAAGTCCGATTGACCTCAAATTTTTCACACAAGTCATAAATGACCTAACAAAGATATAAAAAATTTCAGAACTAGATTCCGACACCGATATCAAAAGTCAACATCCTGTCAACCTTTTAACTTAAGCTTTAAACTTTGAATTTCATTCCTCCAACTGACTTCGAAATACCTGAAAACCAAATCCGACGATTCACACATGTCATAATACATCATAAGAAGATATTTAAGATTTCAAATAGTTGAAAGGAGTGTAAATGTCCGAAACGACCGGTTGGGCCGTTACAAATATTTTTTATTATTATAAGCAATGCAATAATTTTTTAAAAGATATGATCAAATTAAAATATGTACGCTTATTATTGGTAATCTTAGAAATTTCACATGGCTGTTATAGAGCGGTAATTTTATAAAGAGCGCACTGCTATAAAAACGGTTGTTGTCATTATGGGTAAAAAGTTGTTATAGAGAGGTTAAATATAACATAAAAAATCGATTCCGAGAAAAATATGACTTTTATGTAGGAAATAGAGTCCACCCATAAGGGGTGCTCTTAGGGACCACTGGGGTAAAACACATAATTTTAGCAATTATTGTAACCCTAGTATTCCCTATATAAATACATTTATTGTGTACAATAATGTAGTACTCTCTGTGGTATATTTTCCACGCTCTTCTCTCTCAATTTCAATTAGGGGTAAGATTGTGATATAGGGGTTGCTCCGTCACAACGTGACAATCACTACCGGCCAGTGATTTCAATTGTGTTTTTCGATTTACGTGTTATTCTAATGTGTTTAGATTTATTGTAATCCTATAATAATGAATTATTGTTATATAAAAATATTGTTATAGAATGGTGTACCAGTAGTGACTTTGTGTTGTGCATGACTTCTAGCAATTTTATTCTGAGAACCGAAAAGTACGGTGGATAATGAATGTCAACTCTTCTACTATGTGCTTTCATTGCATCTTCACATTGATCAAAGTTACTAACTTGGGTGCTAGAAAACAGAAGTTAATCAATTTTGGTAATAAAAATTAAGATAATGGCACAATAGGAATTTAATAAGGTACTGTCCAAATATACCTAACATTTAGGCATTACACTTGCAGTCGCCTAACCAAATTAATTGCTTATATAAATGAGGTCTATGTAATTAATCAAAAAATGCTTCTAAGATTGTAGCTTATTGGTTAGTGAAGCTAACATGGACCATGTGTAACAAGAAATCGAGCAACAAAAAAAAGGTTAGTTGAATTTCTTCTCATCTAATCTAATCTAAAATTTGATGGACATAGTTATTCGATATTTGTATTGGTACGAGATACTTCCTCCGATTCATAATAAGTGACAAGTTTTCTTTTTTATTTTGGTTCAAAATAAGTGTCCAGTTATGTAATTAAGAAAGAATTCAATTTATTTTTACAAAATAACCCCTATGTACATATCCCTAAAAAGTTTTCTTACTCCTCACATTAAATGTTTAATTAGGGGTAGTTTAGTCATAGTAGGTATTTTTGTATAGAATTTAGTATTTTCTTAATGGGCATGCTAAAAGCAAATTGGTCACTTATTGTGAACCGGAGGGAGTAATAGATAACCGGTAACAGGGGCGGATTTACATGGACCGAAGCGATATCACGGGACACCGCTTCGTCGAAATTTTTTACTACTTATATATATATATAAAAACAATAAGTAAAACAGAAATACAAGATACAATTATTTAAAGTGACACTATTTGAATTGAAATAGTTTAATAGTCTAGTGGTTGACAACTTCAAGTTTGATATGAAAGGGTCTTGAGTTCGAACCGCCTTGGCTACACACACAAACTACGTTTTGATTGTTACGGGCCTATTGCAAACGCCACAATAAAGAAAATAGGTCATTCATGCTAAAAACGTGTATGAATAATAACCAAAAAACAAAAAAAAAGTAGGTAGGATGGCCACATTTTGACTTGCTTTGAAATGTATTAGATCAATAGCCACTTTTCATTATTAAAACAAGTTGAAAAAGACTATTTTGCCCTTTACCTAATTGCACTAAAATGCTCCCGCATATGATAGATAGAACGTTAACGTGACAACCGACAAAAACATTGTTACTCCATTCTACTACTAGTTACTGTCTGTACATGTGGACCGTTCCTTTGTTATTTTTGATAAATGAATGAGATCCTCTAGAACTCTCTTGATTATCATAATGTACAGTATCTCCATATGTACAGTAAGGACATATAAAGTATTAAACAACAGAAAAATGTGCTTAATTTTGTATAGTACAAGGACATACTTAGACCTTTTTCGTTTCCGAATATTCAAAGTTGTCGTAAAGTTATGATTACACATTTGAGGTATTTTATAATAAAGAATTTGTCGACTTCATATCTTTACATTTTCCAATTGACGTTATTATTCTTACTTTAAAATAAATCAATGTGCTCAAACCATATGATCAGTTCTGCGTGTTTATTTTTAAAAGGTATTAACAATAAAGAAAAGTATTTGTAGATAGTTCTAAAACTAAACCCAAATTCAAAGCCCAAAACCGATAGGTTTGGTTTATGCAAAACATGAAACGTGTTTCTTACTTTTTCATTTTTAAACTGAAATATTTCTTTTTTTGAACCTTCTGACCGGACTTTTTCCTCTCTCCCTTCTGTCCATATTGCCAAAAAGATCATTTTTCGGCTATTTTGAGAAATATTTAGTATAAAAAAATATAGTTTCTTGTAATTTATATAAGAGTGCCTACAATAATCTAGGTTTCACTGATTTTTTAAATAGCTATAACACCAATGTAAACACATCAAATTGCCGGAACTAATTCTTCCAGATTGAATTCAAACTCGAACAATTATCTTTTCAAAAGTAAGACTAAAATAAAATAAATTCTTTTTAGAACTTTTTTTTTCCAAACCAAATCCAAGTAGGGCAGAAGAGACTTGTATTTTGTGTTTCCTCATTTAAACAGCAGTCACATATAGACCGTTAATGTCATGAATGAACGAACCCTAAGTTTTAGCGTATAAAAAGTCTTTAAGAGTTATGATTAAATCTAGGGGTGGCTCAACAGCATCTGAGGCATAAAAGAGAATTTAATGAGCATCATTTTTTTAAAAAAAAAATAGACCAGTGAGTATGTGAAATGTTAAAAAGGAGAATTTGGTTTTATAAAATACAAAAAATTGAATGAATTTAGCGTTGATTGCATCACAACTGAAATGAGAGAACCCAGAAAACATACTCCCTCTGTCCTAACTTATGTGACTCCTTCTTTTAGTCAGTCCCCTTTCTATATTTAGTAATAATTCAACTTTTACCCTTAATGAGATGATTTCTAGCCACACAAGTTTCTATGATTTGTTTTAGATCATAAGTTTCAAAAGTCTTTCTTTATTTCACAAATTCCTTATCCAGTCAAACACTGATATAAATTGGGACAGATATGTGAGAAAAATAAATGATAAATTAGATTATGTGATATAGTTACGTGACTAACTAATGAATAAAGAAATATAAGTTAACAAAAACGTAAAATAAAATTGACAGAAAACTATTTTGATTATATTAATTAGAGGAAGAAATTGAGTTATTAAAAATTTATATGCCAGAAAATAAAAAAACTTATCAGTCATAAGAAATAATATACTATGTATAAAGAAATGGAGACGAAAAAATCAATAAGATTCCGAAACAAATGAATTGTTAGAAGATAAGAAAGAAGCATAAAAAGTAAAAACGGTATTCGATTCGCGTGTTTGGTCAAGATTAGTAATAAAATTAATGATAACCAAAATAATAATATTCGCTGCCGTCAATTTTAAAAATCCTACTGTTATATATTACTTTCTACTGTTAAATTGAAGTATTAGTAATGTCAGTTAGAGTTATTACATGAATTCAAGAGCAATTATTGGTGAATTTTGCAGAAATGTTAGTAGTTGAGAGAATGTAACCAAAAGGCCCATCCTACTTTCTTAGTATTACTGACAAATGTGATTAATTGGCAGTATAATCGGAAACTGGAGAAAGAATTTGCGGTATTCTTTTCTCTCGAGCACTTACGGCTTGTTTGGATGGCTGTTACCCATTGTATTATTTTTTTTCAAAACAATGTTTGTTTTGATGTGATGGGATCCTTTCCTATTTTTCTTTCTAATCATGTCATAACTTATTACTTTATAATTCTATTTTATCTTTACCTTTTTTTATTTTAAATAATAGCAAAGACTCTTTCTTATATAATTCTATAATAGAATTTTACGTGAAGTCTAATAACCTATATAAATTTTCAAAGACAGCATCCCAAATATAACCTAATATATAATAACCTACATACGTGAAAAACTCATTTTGTTCTTCTTCCACTTCTCCATACTCTTCAGGTAAAGGTTTATATACTCTTCAGGTAAAGGTTTATAACATATCTTTTTAATTTTATTATTATGATCTAATTATGAATAATAGCGTACTTATTATTATTATTTTTAATATTATTAACTTATTCACTAATTTCGATAGAATTTGCATATATTCAATTGCTTAATTTATATATGTAATTCTTGATAAATTAAATATTTAAAACAATTGAGATATTTTAGTAAACTTATCTACAGTCAAACCAAATAGCAAAATATTATTTAACAACAAAAAATACAATCTATCCAAAATTGTTCAAGAGCTTTTAAATTGTCTACAAATCTGTTTCAGTAAACATTAGTTGAAGAAAACCATCAAATGTTAGAAGAACCCCTAATACCAGCGGGAAGAATACACATACATTGCCAACAAACATATCATACTAAGATTGAGCATGGAGAACGCAGCGAAAAGATGAAAAAATAACTTCAAAATTTCTTATGGGAAGAAAAAAATGTGAAATTCTGCAACATCCCTAAGTATTAGACAACCTAATAAAAAGAATTGTGCTTTTGACAAGAATATGTACAGAACTAGTCCAGGATCTGCCAAGGGCCTCAACCAAATAACAGCACTTCTCTGTCTATACGGCATCCTGACTTGTTCATCAGCTCGTAATGGTTCTCTGAATTCACAGGCTACCATATCACAAGAGTTCCATGCTCAGCCTTAAATGAATTCAGTAACTTTCTGAAACAGTTACCCCACTCGGTCAGCTCAGTTCTCTTAATGCCCTGGGCTCATTCCATGGACTAGTTGTCTTGCTCAAATTCAGAACATGGCACAAATGACGCCAGTGTCAGACAGACTACTTAACAGAGCTCCAACTCTCTTGGGATAGTCTCGGTGGTAATACATCATTAACAGAGAAGCACCAGTAAAGGGTTCTGACGAGAAGAATTCACATTTTTAAGCCACGTATGGTTCTGTATCCAAGATCATTGGCTTAAACTTTCTTCTCTGTCCCAATGGCGACTTTGATGACAAGCTGTCAAGTGCTCTGTTTAAAAAGCTCAAAGAAATGAGAATGTTGCCCCGATATAGTCAAGAATTTCAAGTCATCATAAGTTTCAAACAAGTACCTTCATAATCTATCAGCAAAAGAACTTCAGCCACGACTGAGAGCCCCCATTGCTCAAAATCCCATCAAATTGTTAAATATTCCAAGTACCACCATAATCAACCAGGATATCTCTCTGTTGTAACATAGCCTTCCATTCTCCTCATCAACAAGAATTCCCAACCATATTCTGCAAACAAGACCAGCTTGACCAGCTGCGTCATTAAGAGCTGTCCAAGCCAGGAGGAGCAAGTCTTTAGGAACAGAAATGCTTCCTCCTTACTGCCATAGTCTTCCATTCTCGCATCACCAAGAAGTCTTTCCAATAAACCTTAGTTTGCACATACGATCAGCATGCATAGCTATGCCATCAACCAGTCTCCCAGCCAGGAGCAAGTCATAACATCAGGAACAAAAATGGTTGGTCCCCATGATGTATGGCACACATTCACGGACATCAGCTACAGATCTCTTCTTCCAATTCCAGCTGCATTTTGCCTCCTCTGTATGCCATATTGCCAGGAATCTCTAGATTTATCAGCAGATTGATCGAAATCATCCAATGAGTTCTCTTGTGATGGCTTGGAAGACCTATAACTCCCATTTCTTACATGTAATGCATTTGGCTTTTCATCATCTTCTGAAGGTGTTCCAGACCTGGACTCCATGTGTGTATCATATATTCTGTGCCGTAACCCAGATCTGAAACCTCTATTATTAGCCATCTTGGTCGGTGGAGGAGCATGAGAAGATGCCCTGGGTAGCAGGAACTCCTTAGGCAAAGAATCCATGTCCATGTAACATTTTCTGGTTTTGGCATCGGCAATCAATGCAGCCCAATCTTCTGATTTCACCAGAGCATTGGCATTTCCCATTACCTGTTAAGAGAACAATAAAGGGTAAGTTATTATTAACTCGTACATAGCATCTTTGCACACAGGATATGAATATATAATTATGTGCATAAATGGAGACCGAAATAACATACCCAAAGAGCTCTTCTTGCACGAGTAAGAGCAACGTTCATTCGCCGTATATCTGCAACAAACCCTACCCCATGGTTTGAGGCACGCACACATGACATTATAATAACATCACGCTCTTGACCCTGGAAAGCATCCACAGTATTTATGTAGATGTCTTTTCCTTCTTCGGAATTTAAAACATCTGCGAACTCCCGTTGAAGGCATTTAAGTTGCAGCTTGTATGGAGTGATTATACCTACAGTAACTTTCCCAACACCAACAGATTTACAAGTTTTTTGAAGATGCTCATATATACGAAGACAGAACTGCGCTTCATGTGTATTCTGATATGAAACAGATCCACCTCTATGTGATTCCCGACCATGTGTAATGTCATAAAAGATGTACGGCTTTAGTAAAGGATCCTTGTAATAACTTTCGTCAGGAAGATTAGCAACACTTTCGCTATCTGTAAGGCGACCTTGATAAAAGTACCTAGATGGAAAATCCCTAATTTGAGGATGCATCCTGTACTGCACAGATAATAACATAGTTGGGCAGCCTGCTTGCTGAAACCTCTCAAAGAGACTTCTACTGTACATCAAAGTTCCAGCTGCTTTGCTGATAACAGTAGCAGGAAGCTGCTGTGGATCCCCAACAAGAACACACCGTGCTGCACCAAGAGAAAGAGGAGGAAGGACTGCTACTTCACTGGCTTGGGCTGCTTCGTCAATGACTACCATGTCAAAACCATGGGTGAGACGAGAGAACAATTTCCTCCCACTACTTGAGACAGTAGTGAAAACAATTTCAGCTTCATTGGCAAAACTAGCCTCCAGACTAGCACGAGCTTCCTCCATGTTGAAATTGTTACCACCACGGAACCTACTTTCCAAAATCAGAAGGCGGGACATTTCCACCAATATTTTATCTCTATTCTCAACCACTGCCGCAAGGTTCTGCAATAGAGAATCTCGGTTTTGGTCTCTAGCCATAAGAACATCCGGGTCAACTCCGACAGATCCCTGTGAACGACCAGCAGCAGCAGCAACCGTTAGTTCTCTTTGAAGGCCAGCTATCTGCTGAGACAACTGAGCTTCACGAGCTCTCAACTGGTGCATCCACCCATAAACTTCATCACGACTCTTCATCAAAAGCTGTTCAGTTCTCCGCTCCACAGAGACTGCTTGGGCAGCACGCGTTTGGGAATCCACCCCGACTCGTGCAACATCAGGCCGATAAACTTTCATCTCCCCATCGATGAATCCACGATCAAGAACACGTGCAAGAAGCTCGTCGGTTGCAGCATTTGAAGGAGCGCAGACAAGCATTCTAGGTTTTGGGCATAGCTTTGGGAGGGTTCTGAAGAGATTCTGGTCCATGCTTAGCAGGACTTCATCAATGGATCCAGTAGCAACATTATCTGAGTTACTCTCATTATTCTGCTTATAGCTTTCAGGAGCAAGTTTCTTGAGCAATGCTGTGTAATAGTGCTGATACTGAACAAGATGGATGACGTTCAGCATTCCCCACACTGTGTGTGTTTTACCTGTACCAGGTGGCCCCTGAACTAGAGTAAAAGGCCATGGATCTTGCCTCTTTGTCATACCATTAGTTCCAGCAGCTGTATGTGTTGCAGCCCATTGGATTGCTCCCAGCTGCGGTCCATTGAATGTCCTGTGCAAGTGGTCAACAAAGTTTGGCGTAAAGCAGTCAGGCATTGCAGGTGTCTGCTCTTCATATTTAGGGAAGTGCTCTGGACTTGGCTGAAGAATTGCATTTTGCATCTGCACAGAAGACCATAGTTCTTTATTTAAAAAGATAGCAGAAAAGCATTCTGGGCAAGAGCTAGGTTTAGATATAACCTGCAGATTAAGACGCCGAAATGCATGTAAAGCAACATATTCTCGTTGGGTCGTTGCTAGAGAACCCAGAACAGTCAGAAACCAGATGCCTCTTGGTTGTAGTTTCCGCAGTATGTGATCACTATCAATATTGCTGAAAGAACAAATACCAAGATGTTAGCTCATTATTCAAGGAAGGTGAAGCAGTTAAAAGTTTAATCACTGACCTGTTGCTGTCATACGGATCTCCAACATAGAAATGCAGGATGGCTCCAGTAGCATCTCGAGTATCAATAGGTATGTGTCGTCTCACAGTACCGGCCACACGACCAGCTATTTCAGGCTGCTCATCATCCCCAAATGTTGAGGTTCCGCTTCTCCGTGATCGGACTGCTTCGTCGATACAAAGTTTAGAAGTTATACTAAAATTAAGAAGAAAAAGAAACACAGGAAATTTGACATACACTCCAACAAATTGTTATAATACCAACCTGACCCAGGACGTGGAGTTGAGAGAACTGCAACATCTCCCTCTTTGAATGACCACTTCCACTCACATTCTGGAATAAGGATTACATCGTACCACCCTGTGGAGAGCAAAATGCAGTGCCGATTAGACAGGTAGGAAAAGATATCCAGCTAGGCTGACCACAGATTCCCCACTCTTTGAATTTCTCTTTTGTGTGTGTGTTAATTTCATTCGGAGGGGAGCCGTTCTAAGAGTAACCTATATGTATGGACCAATCAAACACTTATGTTATCCTTGATACAGTAAAATTTTGTATCGCTTGATACTCGGGAAACTAGGAAATCCTAGAGATTGAAATGAGAAAACAATCCTGCAGTGTAGCTCAAAAGCGAAGACGCGACATTAAAAAAGTTGAATAGCTTCCCAAATATGGATTTGGTATAATAAAAAGTTGTCCCTCATATCCGAGTCAAAGAATAAAACAATATAAATGTATAAATAAAGTTGCCATAACATACCTCTTTCTCGCCGTTCAATGTTTTTAACATGGACCTTCACATGGGTTCCTGATTCACCCATCTCCTCCCAAGTACTGTACAGCTGTGCCCGGCATTCCTCAAAGAGCAAAGGTTCAAACACCTTAACATACTCCTCCTCGGATTCAAAGTGACCAGGAACACACTGAAGCTCCGTTTCATCTGACATGAAGAGAAGTTCACTCCTTAATAATACACCATATGATCGCACTTCATGCACCACAACACTTTTTGACACAAGGAAAATAAGAAATTGAAAAAACAAATTAGAAATTCAAGGAGCTGCACAATGCTAGTCGCTACTAACATGCCTAATATGGCACTTCAGAGGAGCAAATCAGAGCACCTTTTAAAATAAAAAACTAAAACGAACATGTTTTCAGTGCTTTCTCCTCATACATGTGAACAGGTTAGCCATGGAGACCATGAAAAATACACTAATAATCATATAATTAACTTTGAGATGACAAAAAATTCTTCCATCCCACAAGCTATCCTGATGATTGAGATGCCCAGCAGATGAAGCTAGCGGATCCCCTTTGGTATGCATGGGCCTAATTAATATAAAGGGAACACCACCACTCAATAAACTAAAACAGTAAATCCTGCCTCACGAAGCATTCCATAAAAACGGATGCTATATATAGGCCACTATAGCAACGTAGAAGAAAGTGGCAGTACAAAGCATATATCATTTAATAAACATACACCTTCAATGAGAAACTCACATATCATACAAGAGAGAGAGAGAGAGACATGACAATGTGCAGCTGATGTGTCTGGACACTCAGATTCTCAGAAAAAATAAAAATACAACATAAAAGAAGTTTAAAGGATTAACCAAATCTTGAGTGACCACCTGAGCAAGAACGCATACTTGCTTCTTTGAAGTAAAACCTAAAAGAAATGAATTTCATATTATCTGACGACATGCTCATTATGACAGCACAAGAAAAAGTGAGAAATCTGCACATCACTCATTCTAACAATATTCTAGGGAAATGCAAGTTTTGATCCTTGATCTCTAACAAGAGAAATAACTAAACATATACGACAACATAAATGCTTACTTATCTACCATATCACTATCCTTACTAGGCACAGTAAGACAAATGCTCTCAATTAAAATCTAATTTGGAGCCTCTCTCCAATTAGAAAACTGGATATACCCCACCCCCACCCCCCACCCCCACCCACAACAAAACAAAAAAAGAATCATCAGGGAAAGGTTCATAAGCTATGTCACATTGCTGAAAAGCACAGAAAAGAATGAAAAGCTCGAGACAGAAAAAACTAATGAAGCAAAACTATCAGCAACAGTCGCAATAATAACAACAGTGATGAGAATAATAATATAAGTGGAACTGGACAATACCTGGATGTTTCCAAAACTTCTCGTTCGTCACCTCCCGGATAAGGCGTTCTACAGATGTATCTTGGGACTGGCTACTTACTATAGGTTGCTTCTTGGACGGAGGTTTTTTGGCTCCCAATTTTGGATCCATGGAACTTTGACTGGTCAGAGCAGGCTTCCTACCAGGGACCTGTGAATTTCTACCTTGTCTTAGATCTGTGGGATGTTTCGAAGAACTCAGTCTAGGCATAGGTGATGTTTGAGCCTCAGAGGCGAGGTCGATTGAACTATTCATCCGTCTTGGACGACCTAGAGGTGCTAGGTTCACATCAGCACTTGATTCAGATTTAGAATCAATAGATTCCATAGGATAGTTGCCTTCATTAGTTGATTCGTTTTGTTTTATATCTTTGACAAGTTGCTGATTGTGCTTTTCCCCATTCTTTTCGGCAGGCGGAGGAATGGTACGCGACTCTTTCACAATACGAGTAATAGGTGCTGGAAAATTTTGCCGCCTCGTAGCACTTTTTATTGAACCTGCCTGCTTAACGTCTTCCAAATCAAGAAACATGGTCTGCCTACTGCGCTTCTTTCCCAGCATTGCTTCCTTTTGTTGGTCAATCTTAGGGCGCTTACCAAAATTGTTAGCACACTTTAAAGCATGAATTGCCTCAGCACCTCTAATCTCTCTATGCTTTGGCACCTGGCCAGAATCCTCCTGACCATCCGTGGCGATATCAGCTTTATTACTGGTTTCAGAATTTCTACTACTATTACTTTTCCTGTCATTTGTATCTGGATCTAATTCTAAAGATGAAAAATTGGAATTTTCACCATTCCGTTTCTCATTATCCTGAGAAGCATTATCTGCAGAGCGAACTTTATCACTATTATTCACCGGCTCAACTGCTGATTTCTCCTGCGTAGCTTTATCAACATCAGTATTCGACTTATCATTGATGCCTAAATTTTTATATGCATCTGTTGAACCCTCTGCGTCAGACCATTCACCTTCTTCCTTTTCAGCCGTTTGCACATCAAGAGAGTTCAGATCCGGCTGGAGTACAGCCTTCAATACATGTTCCTGACTTGATTTAGACAATGAAACACCGCTGAAATTTGAGGCCCCAGCACTCTTCTGTTCCTCAGGAGCTCTAGATGCCTCTGCACCTTTCGACCGTACAAAGGGCTGAAAACCTGAAACAGAAGAGGCATGGGAAAAAGCATGATTGTTTACTATCCCCGGAGGATCAACAGAGGATGCCAAAAACTCAGAAGTCTTGGTACTAGAAGAGGGGACTGCTCTCTGGGGCTGGAAACAGAGGACACCATCATTGTCCTGGTCATCCTCAGAAGGGGGTTCATTAAGATCAAACAACAGCCTTCCTTTAGAACCCATCTCCAATATAATTGCATATACACTGAATAAAAGGAGCTTATACCACCACGTCTCGCTAATTTTTAATTCTCACAGAGCTATGGGCAAACTTTATAACCTCTCTATTTCCCACAGAACAATAAAAGCAAGAAATACTCTGCAATTTGGGGAAAGCAACAAACTTGATTAAAGGGAAAAAGTCACAGCATCAAACACTTTGGTTTGCTATCCAGCCAAGAACATAAGATTTACATCATCCTCGTCTAATTGGAATACTAAAAACATGAAGCAAATGAAGTGCTTTAGTAGTGGTCAGCACTCACAGCTACAGACGCAGTATCTTAAATCAGGAACGTATAGCTACAGCCTGCATGATCAAATTAATATCTTAATCAGCAATTCTTCTTGCATGAGAGAAAAAGGAATAACAAAAGAAAAAAGTAAACATAAGCTCTGTGTTAAATTCTTAAATCTTATCGATGTTACATTATCACAAAGATTAACTGCGACAAATTCAACCAAATAATAAAGAAAACGCAATAGACACCGAAAATTCAACACCAAGCTCGAGCCCTGGAAATAAACACCGCGCTAGCAATTACAGATGAGCCTCAACAACCAAATACAGGGAAAAAGCAACTACAGGCCCTTTTTAATAAACAGCTACAAGGCTAAGAAGAAAGGAAAGCGGGTAATCAAGATCAATTACACATATTCCATCGAAAGAAGTACGAGTTCTTCTCAAGATTATTACACACGTGAATTTTCATTTTAGTAAATTATCCATATACATCAAAAACTGTATGTTAACATACTTGGATAGCACTACAAGATATCTATGACTTCATAGATAAGATAAAACCATACTCCCCCAATAAAAACTATATCTAACAGACTCTCCTCAACCTTTCACCTCTATTAATCGACCGACCAACATCCACCGATACAAACTCATCAAATAGCTCCAATAACACATAAACAGTCGTAGCTTTCCATCCTCACGCATTAATATATAAAATTAAGTAATGGCATAAAATAGTTACCCACTACAGCAGAATATAAATGATGCATAAAAAACAAATCCAACCAATGTGACAAAACAGCACACAGTACACAAAAAATAAATAAATATTAATACAGCTAACAACTAATCACGCAACTAAATCACCCCTAGCACCCCTTTCAGATTAGTACCAGATGGACCTTCTATCAGAGATTCTCCAAAAGAAGCCATCAAATAAGATTCAATCTTTACAAATTCCCAATTAGTTAGGGTTTCCAAGAATCTAACAACCAATCAAAAAAATTATCATACAAATTAATCAATATCACCCATTAGTCAATTTACCAAAGAAATTCCCAAATTCATCATATTCATTCAACCCCAGATCAAAGCCAATATAGTCTCTACTTCGATCTATTATTTCTACATGTTATTTCGATCTATTTTTATTTACTTTATTATTTAATTATTAATCAAATTGTGTGGAGAGAGAAAGAGTGTGTGTGTGTGTGAGAGAGAGAGAGAGAGGGGAAAAGTACCTCAAAACAGCACCACGAAATCTAGAAAGAGTCAAAGAAGAAGAAAAAAAACAATTAAAATAATAAACAAATTTTAATAATAAAATAATAATAAATAAATTTCTCTTAAGTTTTCTGTAGTTGGTGGTGCGCTTTGTATATGTAGAGAGAGCTGTCGAGAGAGACAGAGTTTTAGAGAGAGAGAGGAGAGAAAACGAATGCAAGTGAAAAAAGAAGAGTGGGGAGGGGGCTATTTATAGGAAAATACAAGGGCCCATGTTCCCGGCCGGACTTTACGCCGATCACCGTTATTTTAAATTCCCGGCTAATACTTAATCTGACGGCGTCACTTTTTTATTTTAAAAAAACCTATTAAATGTACGCAATTGCCCTTCAGTTGTAGCTTATTTACGTTAGTGAAATGACGAGAATACCAGATTGGAGGGCGGAGCTTGGGGTAAAGGGTGTAGGGTAAATATGACAATATAGCGGCTTTTGCATGATGATCTGTCTAGATCCGTTTAACAAGCGTATATGTAAACGTGACTCGTGTTCAAATTTTTGATTTTTATTGGTAAGAAAAAAAGAAAAGAAATTATCACTTTTGTCTTTGTAGTGAGTTTCCTTTGGGATCAGTTTTTTGGCAATTCCTTTGATTTTTTTTCTTTTCCTTTTTTGGTATGTAATTAACCAGATTAATAAAAAGGACTAAAATTTCCTAGAGAAAATAGGTAAGATCTTTAAGAATTGGGAAATCTATGGTAAATTCGGATAATTTTGTTGGATAATTTTGGAAAAATTATGATGGGATAGTTTGGTAGGGTGGTAAAAGGCTCATATGATTTTCTTATTTGCCACTCATCAAAATATCAGTACTATAGTAACTGTGGACACGTGACGTTATTTTAATTTTATATATTGATCGTGTAGATATTGCACATAGCCACACACTTCGTGTAATTCGGTTCGCTCTGATATAAATATAGTTTTACATTTTTCATATCCTAATGTGGATGCGTATATGCAAGTTTTTCAGATGACATAATTATGTAAATATGTTTATATAATTTGTACATATATAAAACGCAATTCCTAACTTTAACCGAAATGATTAATATCTATAAAGTAAGGACACGGTTAAAATTCTCTTCATAAATGAAGTTGTAAGTAATCTTAAGTTAGAATTTTTTTTGTCTATATACAAAGTTTTTAGATGACACAATTACATAAATATATTTTATATTATTTGTACGTAGGACGGAAATCCTAACTTTAACCTAAACATTTAATATCGAAATTGTGTAAACAAGTTACGCCAACTTCTTTTCATAAATGAAGTTGTACGTAGTCCTGGGTTTAAACTTTTTATGTGTATATGCAATCTATATTTTGTTTGGTAGCTTAAACACACCTAACAAAATTTGTTGTCATCTTCTTTTTTATACTTAAATTTCTTTTGTATTAATCATCAAAGCAAGATTGTACAAAATCATAGTCATGCTAACTCAGTCTATCTTAAAACTCAAAAGACAAAATAAGTCGTACTTATTTATAAACAAAACTCTGTTTCTAGCCAAAACTATTGTATGTAACTTCTAGCTCGAGTAGCTACTCTAGCATTGCATATATGTGCTATCTCCCTCACCAGGACATCATTCCCTCGTTACCTTTGCTCAAATATACACATGTTTCTTTTTATCCATATTGCATGCGAAATCTCAGCGTAGATCATTTTTGAATATGCTAGCCTTCTTGGACTTCCCTTTGCCCTGTTTGATGATCCACTAAAGATGTTGATCCCAGCCAGTTGTAGACATATATGATCTTTGGATCCAAGTCATTACTTTCTTCCAAAGTTCTCTAGTGTATGGACATGTAACAAAGAGGTGCTCCCTTGATTTATCCTGATCTTGACACATAACACATTGAGAGGGAACAGTTATACCCGAGTTGGCTAGCCTATCTTTGGTTGGCAATCTACCATGGAGCAACAACCACATAGTGAAGACTGTTTTGTCCTAGCAATATTCTGGAAAATCAGACATTTTCAGCTTACTACTGGTAAATCACCTAGGAGATGCAGGTATATTTATCTAATGATACGTTTCCTGTTGTCATATATATTCTGTGTCTGCAACAGGGTTAGTCTGGATCCAATTATTCGTCTCACAATCCAACTGGCTTGCTGAGGTATAGCCATGTGTTGGAGTTGTTGGTGTTTGATGTAGTATGTGTTGATCCATCTTATCCATAGATTGTCATGTTTATAATTTAAGTCCCATCAAGTTTTGGCAATAGCCGCTTTGTTCCACAGGGGAAGGTTGATGAGGTTAAGTCCACCAGCAGAGTTGGGAGTACAAATCTTTTCTCATGCTACATACTAAGGACTTCTTGATTATTGTATTAGTTCCGGTCAAGAAAAATTTGTTTCCATTGTCCTTATAATTTTTTTCTTTTTTATTAATACATCATTTTTTAGCAAGGAGGCATACAAAGTAACAATAACTTAATTTTTGAATTATTTTTATATTAAATTCATAAAAGAGTTTGATATATCCCTCTACTATTTGAATTGTCCTCCGTTATATTATTGGCTTGGAAGAACCCCTACCGTCTTACTGTTAAAATACATATACCCCTAACTTGACAGACTAAACACATGATACACATCAAAAACTGTTGGTCCGTCTTAAATTAAAAGTGACTTGTCCCATTACCCGATAACCATAACCCATAACCTAGCTCTCTTGTTGGAACTTTGCCCCTCTTCATTCCTCATTTTCAACTGCTGCAAAAGGGGGAATTCAATAGGAAAATGAGGATGGATAGTAGTGAAGAAGAAGATGATTTCCCCTGTATTGAAAGTGTGATAGGCGTGATAGCAAATTAAACCGCTCTTAATACTGCGAGGTTCTTTTTTCTTTGATTTCGATTAATATTTTGAACGAAGTTTGTAACTTTTTATCTGGGTGTTCATTATCTTCTTGTAGTTCTATTTCAAATTTGTTCGCTGAGTTTTCATTATTTCAAGTGTTGGAAGTAAAAAGTTGGTGTTTTAATGAAACGTGCAAGTGTGTATTCTTTTCTAGAAGGTGATCTATTTTCTTATCTAATTTTTTTACTTTCGAAGTGTTATTTTACTTTTTGAAATACTTTTTCAGATTGATTGTTATGGTGTCCATATTTCAATTAAAAACCTAACTTGCCGAGCAGAAACTGAACCTTTATTTAGAGAATTCAAATTTTATTAAAATAAAAGAGGGATGGGTTTTGGGTAACGGGTAATGTGGCGGGTCGCTTTTAATTTAAGATCAGATGGATCAACAGCTTTGAATGAGTGCCACGTGTGCAGTCTGTCAAATTAGAGGTATATGTGTTTCAATAGTAAAACGATAGGGGTTCTTCTGAGCCAATAGTATAATGGAGGGCAATTCCAAATAATCTATATTAAATGAATAAAGTTGTCATATATAATTGGCATTATGGTTAAGCCAAGTAGCAAACTAATAAATGTTATATATATATATATATATATATATATATATATATATATATTTGTATTTATATATAAAGTTTTTANATTAATGATCATATGCAATTATATTAGGAACTTTTGTTATCTTAATTCAAATTATGTAAATACTACTTCGCCTCTGGCAAAAAAAAAATACTCCATATAACTTCTTTTACATTTAAAATCTTATAATTATAGTTCTTTAAAACGCTATAGCTAGATTTGAATAAAGCAAATTTCTTTTAAAATAAATATAATATATAGGGTACACGTCTATGTTTATCCAGATAACAAAAAAAAAAGTTTAAAAGTTGATAAAAATTTGCTTACATATACAATGAAGTAAACCTATGTGCTGGAGAAAGAAACATTACAAAATTCAGTCAATAATCAACACAAGTTATTTTTGTTTTCTTTTTGAAAAATATTTGTTTGAAGAGTCAATTTATATAAATGGACATCAAACAAATAACAAAAACTTTGACTATATAATTACTATCATTATTTTCTATTTAACACCTTATAGGAATTGAAGGGTACAAGCCGAAACCTCTTCATTTAGGTGCAACCAAACCAACATTGCAAGGGTATAGTATTTTTCATTGAATGATATTAGTTTTGAATCGTTAGATTATGTGAGATTTTTTTTCTCGAATTCAAAAAGAGGGATATTGGTTTCTAATTGATAGTTTCTATAGCGGTTTTCGAGTGTAACAAAAAGTATATTTAAAAAAAATTGGTATGACGTGAAATAGTTATTTTTAAAATGTAAACAAATTATTAGAAATGGGATTATTTTTTAAATTATAATGCAATTTTTATAAGATATTTTTAAATTTTAGTAGAGAGTTTTTAAAATAATGATAATAGAAGTCATATAATGGATAAAATTAAGAAACCGAAATCTTATGAATTATTACATAAATATCCGGCAAAGATTTATTGTTTACTTTTTATAGCTAATATACATAGATAATATACCGATTACACACGATTATACACCTGTTATATATGAATTATATATAAATTATACATCCTCAACTTTTTTAATTTAAGTGGTTGGGTGAGCATCTACTTAGGTTGATAAGATAAAGCCAAAAGAAAAATATGACAGAATTTCAACCAAAGACTAAAAATATAAATAAAGTTCTTACGTAGAATTTTTTTATTAAAACTTATCTTTTTATTACGAAATAAATTAATTTTGTGTAACAAAAGAAAGAAAAACATAAAATATAGGATAAAAGAAAATAAATATATAAAAATGTATGAAAAATCTAAAAACCAGAAATAAGAGACGACAATGAATTTCTTCTTTTGTTTCATCTTTGTTAAGTGTAAAAAATTTGGAAGCCGATCTCATCGATTTCAAATATTTTTTTCAACTCAAATACATAGATTATAAGATAAGGATATCTCAGAATATTTTTTTATTTACATTGTGTGTTGTTTTTAAAAAAAATACTATTAATAACAAACTGATATGATATTCGAATTTGAATTTAATTGTAATTTAAGTAGTTTGCATTATGGTTAAGCCAAGTATGGTGTCGAGAAAAAACTGCTTGGCAATTTTAAGACAATACATGCAACGTTATATAATAACAATCAATTAATCTAACATTTAATGATTCAAAGAACAAAAAATCTGTATATGTATAGAGTATTCAAAATTTAAAATATGTGACTAGAGATATCGATAAACTCAACCATACTGAAATAAAATTTCGCCGACCAAACAACCATTTAAATTTTTAGATAGCCGATTAAAGTGAATTCTAAATTAAGTATTATATTTTCACTCGCATCATTATAAAAATAATCATTATTGAAATATATATATAATAATTGTAGAAATTGAAATTTTAAAATAGAAATATTTTTTTTAAACATAAAAGCGTACAAAATAAGAATTCAAGTCGTAGTAAAAGAGTCACGTCATAACCAAAGAATCGTTCATATTGTGCCAACCTTTGTGCTTTGCCAGAGCTCATAAATATGAGTTATCATTTCACTTTGTGACTATTTTAGGTTCCAATTACACCAACAAGAATGGTGCAAAAATAAAATTATCACTACGAGATTTGAGAAAATGTTAGCCTTTTTTCATGTTGTGTTTCCTAAACAATATCTAACGATTATCTATAATTATCTAGAATGTTTAAATTTTAAGGTCATACTAGAAAGAAAATCATTGGCTAAAGAATTTTTTAAATCTTAGATAGCCGACTAAAATGAGTTTGAATTAAGGATAATATTTTCACTTACATTGTTATAAAAATAATTATTATTGAAGAATAAAGTTTTAGAAACTGAAAATTTAAAATAGAAATAATTTTTCGAAAATATCAACACACTACATAAGAGTTCAAGGAGTAGTAAAAGAGTCAAGTCGTATCTAAAGAGTCCTTCAGAGTCTCAATCTTTGATTGTTTTTCCATAAATATTAGTTATTATTTTGCTTCCTATCTATTTTTTGGATCCAATGACACCGGCGAGAATGGTACTATAAAAAAAAATAGAATTATAACTAGGAGATTTGAGAAATATTTAATTATTTTCATGTAGTGTTTCTTAATTAATATCCAATGATTATTTATATTTATCAAGAAAGTTATTTTTTAACGTATAATCCAATAACTCAAATCCAGAAATGAAATTGTCGTAATCTTGTGTCTAAATTGTGTTTTTTTTTGTTTGTAATCAACATCATGTCCGGTAGCTTAAAACGTCTTAAGAAAATTTGTTACACTAATTCAACATACAGTGTTATCAATAATTCAAACTTTTGGATTACTATTATATTTAATTTCGTGAGAGCATATCTTACTTCCAAAATAGCTTCAACAAAGATAAGAAAGCTAAATAAATAAGAGATTTTCTTGTTCAAAATTCTTCTTCATTCATTTTTGGATATGTTATTAATTAAATTAATAAAAAAGACTAGAATTTCCCAGAGAAAATAGGTAAGATCTTTAAGAATTGAAAAATCTATAAACATTAGGATATTATTACTGGAGATCTTGAAAAAAAATATCATGGAATAGTTGGTAGGATGAGAAATAGCTCATATTTTATTTTCCTATTTGCCTCTCGCCAAAACATCAATGTATATTGGAGTTACAATGGATACATGCTATTATTTTTGTTTTAGTTTTATGTATTCATGATGAAAAAATCTTACATACTCCGCTTAATTTGATTTTCTTTATAATAATACAAATTCTCTTTTTTATATTCTAGTAGAGATATGTATATGCAGTTCCCTTTAAATTATATGTTTAATGCAAATACGTTTTTTATTATTAGTGCATAAAATTACATAATTACCTAAATACTAAATTTAACCTACATATTTAATATTGAAATGATGTAAGCTAAGTTACATTAGCTCTTTTATTTTCAGAAATAAAATTGTACGTAATCTTATGTCTCAAGTTTTTTTTTTTAATCTTATGATTTATATCATGTCCGATAGCTAAAATTAACATCTTATGAAAATTTGTTGTTAATGCATCATTAATGCATTTCCTTTTGTTGTTAATGCATCATCTTTCAGCAAGGAGTCGCACAAAGTTATCAGTAAGTTCAAATTCTTGAACTAGTATTACATGATAGCACATCTGTCTTTCTAAACAGCTTCACTAAAAGATAAGCAAACTAAACAAACATAAGAACTTTTTTTTGTTAAAATTCTCCTACATTCATTGTTGAACTTAAATTTACTTTTTATTTGTAATGTTGTTAGTTAATATTTACGTTATAGAAATATGATTCACTACACATACACCACATCCGTGGGAGAGGAGGCACCGCCAACGATAAAGAAGCTCCTTGAAGCTTGGTTAACTGACACATTGACCAGTGTCCTCCATAAGCCCGTTTAGGGCGCGGCCGTAGCGGTTGCGAGAACCTGTGCCACGCCACCAGAGAACGAGCAACATGATCAATTCCCCCCTCCCCCCGCAACGACAATTATCACTCACAAATATTGTTAATAATGCAGGCAATGACGCCCTCACAACCATTCCGAAAAGGATGGAAGAAACGGGAAACGGGAAGAAGGCACTTCGGGACCAAATGAGAGAACACCAGGAAAGGGTCGATAAAATACCGGGCGCTCCTAAGTTATTGCCGAAGAGAGATGTCGGTCGGTTCGTTGAGCATTCGTTTAGCGATGACGCTGCCCCGCACGCCATACTGAAGACTTTTAAAATGCCGCCCTGCTTGAAAATATATGATGGCACGACCGACCCCGAGGATCATGTGACCCACTACATCACCGCCGTGAAAGGCAACGACCTCACAAAGGAACAAGTATCCTCCGCTCTGCTAAAGAAGTTCGGTGAAACCCTCACGGGAGGAGCACTAACTTGGTACTCACAACTACCAGCCCGTTCTATCGAAACTTTCTAGGAAATGGCCGATAAATTCGTGACAGCCCACGCCGAAGCCAAAAAGGCTGAGGCAAGAGTGAATGATATCTTTACTATCAAACAGTCGCCGGGAGAAGGACTTAGGGATTTCCTCGCCCATTTCAACCAAGTGAGAATGACGTTGCTAAGCCAGAATTGACGATTTGATTTATCGTCCATCTTCACTACCAAACTCTTACTTCCTCGGTGGCGAAGATGCAACATCGTCCCTCTATAGAAATTAGGTGCGAAGAGGTGCATCAAGTGGAGAAGAGAGATTTCACGGCCAACCAATTCCGCATATTTCGTAAACAAACGGATAAGTTTGTAAATGTAAGATAAATATTGGGTCGGGCCGACGCCTTAGTAGCAGCAAAACTCATCCACCAATGGGAGAAGGGTAAAGGAGTAGTGCACATAGAACGGATACGCGTAAACGCACAGTATCCGGGGCGATGAATCTGCACCACATTGCGCCCCGCCGGGACCAGATCGATGTGGGCCGGAATTTTGAACTTCGCCCTGAAATCAGCTAGAGCAACCGCATTCATCACCGATTCCGAGGGCTCAGGTTCGTCCTCGGGTAATTTCGAGAAATCAAATCTAGAATTTTCACTACGAGGAATTATTTTCTCTACCGTAGGGAACCCCTCATCCTCGAGGGCATCATAAGCGTTGTCGCCGTGAGGAGGCACACACACCGCCAGGGGAGTAGGATTAGACGTCGCACCGAAGCCGGAGTTGGGTTAACCATTGTCTTGAAGGAGGATGTCTAAAGCACAGAAGTTGGAAGCTGCATTCACTAGAACTGGAGGAATAGGCACACAACGAAGAAGCAAAATAGAGACTGGGAATCAATAAGGAAAATGAAAGAGAGAAACGCAAGGGATTCGATATCATACGAAAGCAAAACAAACACAAATGGCCTCAGATCCCTATTTATAAGAGTTCGAGCACCAATACCAAGAAATCAAGCCATCATTATCCAACGCAGATATCGAAATGGTAGAGGTGCAAGAAACGACGCAGAACGTCGAGAAAACGCGTCATAATGACGCATGATGTCATGACGTCATTCTAAAAAGGCGTATCCCCAAATCTTGCAACTTACGAAAAGTCATGTTGCCACCTCGCCCAAAGCACCGCTATCCAACTTGCTCACCCGACTTCATCAACAACTACAAACAGAGTCCGCTCACCAAGGCTGCCTGACCTCGGCCTTAATAAGCAGAGAGACTAACTGTATAAGCCAAAAATCTGCCCTTGGAATATCTAGCATAAAATGGCATTAATGAATATCATCGGCCGAGCTCGATGTTGACATAGCGAGATTAATGGCCGAGGTGTGGATATAAGCCATGGTCGAGATATCAATAGTGATTGCAGTCAAAATTTCAACAAGGGTCCAGGTCGAGATCGATTATTAGTGATAAGACTTATAACAGTTAGTTTGTGAGAATAGGATATTAAGAAAAAGGAATATTCTAGTGAATATTCCTGGTGTTTGTACTATTAGAGTTTTCTAAGAAAAATGACCAATATATAGAAAGAAGAGACAATGATAAGGGCATGTAATATTTTTCTGATAAGAACACTTTTGGGAAGAAGAATCCCTCTCTGGCAAAAACACAAAGATTACCTTTTTATAAAGATTCTCGTTTATATTATTCCTCACTTTTCCATCAGATCCAAGGATTGTTCATGCAAATCTTGGATCTATCTGTCATTCACCGTTGTCAGATAGATTATTCACCTTGTCCATTCATTATCGGGTGAATCATTCTCTTTATTTACATAAATGTCATTTATTGACATTTATTGCTAGATATATCTCATTTTATGTTCTTGTTGTAAGAGTATTTCATATTTATTTTCATCAATCATATGCGAACGTTGTCTCATCATCGTGCATTCTTGTGCTTAATATATAGAGTTATTACCCTTAACTAGATTTAACCCTTCATTATATAAATATAATAGTTTAACCAGAGATTATATTTCTTGGTCAAACACTTCCACCTTGCCATTTCTACCCGAGAGATAATGTCTAATGAATAATAAATATAATAAATTTACTAGTAAACTTGGTTAAAAACCTCAAAGGTTCTCTAATGATTGTTCAAGTCGAGATTGAATACAAAGATTTTAAAAATCCTATTGTTTTATCAAGGAGCAATTTGGATTGGACTTTTTAGACATTCACAAAATTAAGACAATTGTCTTCTTCTAAACTATTTCAGTGCCACTTAAGAATAAGAGAGAAGTAAAATACTACGTAATTGTTTACTTGATTTTTTGTTTGCTTTCACGCAGATTAAGAAATTCACCTTTTAGTATTCATTAGCAATAAAATTGACCATATTAACTTTTAGTATCCCACATAAATACTCCTAACACATACTCCAACATTATTTACTCCAAGGGCAATGTAGGAAAAAAATAATTAATTCACTCTGAAAATCTAAAAAAATCATTTATTTTGGACCACAAGAAAAAAGTCAGAAAATATCATGTTATAATCTCATAAAAGTGTGATGGTGAATATTCTCTGTATACAGTTGGAAACCCCTTAGACAACCAGACTTCACTTTCAAATTATACCAATATGATTGGCATTTAATTCCCTAGCATTATAGCAGGCTACAGTTGGATGATAATTAAGTTAAATTTTTCCAGGGATATTGTATTAAGCCAAATGTATTTAGACATAACCTTAACTTAGCTTCGCGAATCTAAATAACTAACAATTTAACTTTTATATGCTAACGGTGTGAAAAGCTTTTAACTATATATCCGGTTACTTAGAACGTTAATTATAGGCAAGTAATATAAGTTTATTACCCATAAAATATGATAAATGGCCTAGTACAATTGGTAAAACTAGACCAATATATAAATTAAAGTATCTCGCTGTTGTAAAATTAAATACATAACTAAATAGTCGAAATTTGAAGATGACCAGGTGTGGGTTTTAACAGTATGTTTGAATTTTAAACCACTTTCCCAAGTTGTATAGATTCTTTTTGTGTATGAAATCAAAGCTATTCTTGATACCTACGCTAACAAAAACAAAATAATACAAAGAATAATTGTTGAGAACCAAAATAAATATAACTTGTATTCCGCGGAATTAGTTGAGATACGTGCAAACTGGACGGGACAGTGACACCACAGATATAAATAAAATAGTAACTTCTCCTGCCAAGTTTTATTTAGGGGTATTATCACTTTTGGCTCGCGCCATAAATTATTTACCTTCGAGAAAAAGTGTATCAAATTTGAATAATTTTGTATATAGCTACTAGCCTACTATATAGATATATATAATAGATAGTGTCATTTTCCCTTTTGGTGTTTATCCTTTTCCAAGGCCCAAAGAAGCATCATAAGCCTTATTTTTCTTGCAAATAACATGCCTGAATTCGTTTTGACTTTTTCATTTTCTTGCAGTGCTTTACCACATGAAAATAGGTGTTTGGTTCCATAAATTTAATTATCTTATATTGCAATGCAACTATACTCGACGTCGAAGATATATAGTATTAGTAGATCAAAGCTTATTTGGACCATCTAGTTTGGTCCTAATACTCGAGAAGAGCTACAAAAACAGCAATATATATATTACTGGTAATAAAATGAAAGTAACGGAAAAGTTTGGTGCTTGTTTTTCCACTTATGGCTGCTACGTTATTAATTTCAAAGAATTTTGCACTACTTCTTTTCGATGGCCAATTTAAAGATAGCCGCTCTATATATAAACTATACAAAATTTCCATCAAATAAAGTGATTTATATTTTGTCCTTAGATATCGTTGAATGAATCTACCTGGTGAGGCGACGATCCAATATGCTATTGTGTTTCAGCTCAACAGTTGACTATATATTGCATATTGCATATTGCATAGTCACCGTGTATAAACCACTAAGGATTATGGTGAGATGGATAAACGAGCGCTTTTACCTTTAATGAACCTTATGTGACGCGAATTCGAATTAATCGAAGCCCCAATGCAGATATCGTGGAAATAATATATATCAACTGATCTGAAACCAAATTCTAAAGGGATTGTACAGAAAATGTATAATATGTTTAAGTTCGCCTTTTCCCTAAGGCTTCCAACAGCTACAAAAGAAATTTAATTCTCTACCAATGTGCGGCCTACAAGAATTTCAGACATCTTGACATAAAGCTTTAAATATATCAAGTTAACTACGTTGTATATTTGTATTTCAAGGAATGTTCAGAAGATAAAAACCTGATAAAATTTATAACAGTAAATGAGTCAAATCAAAACAAGTTAGGATGGGAAAAAGTGATGCATCCACCATCATCTCAACTCCTAAGGTTTTACTATGAATTAGGGGGGGCAATTTAAACCCGAATTCATTTAATTCATCTAATTCGCTCAAGGTTCAGCCGCTCATTGGCCCGTTGATTTTGACCTAGCTCATCTAATAAAAGAATAATGTTTTATTGGGAGAAATTAAAAATAGTTAGATTTACAAGTGGTCATTCAAAAATAGTCACAGTTCCAAATGTAATCGAAATTTAGCCACTTTTCATGTATAGATAAATCTGAACGAAAACAATGTTCAAACTCCGAAAAATACTCTAGCATAATATACTGGAATTTCAGTATAATATACTAGAACTCCAGCATAAGTATACTGGAACTCCAGTATAATATACTGGATATTCATACACAGGTGCTCGAATCTCCAGCATATTATGCTAGACCTTTTCGAGTGTTGGAGTTCCAGCATAATATGGTGGAAGTTCATATACATGTGCACCAAACTCCAGTATATTATTTTGAACTGGTCTCTGTTGCAGCAAAATAGTGGCCATTTTTCAATAACTTGACAAACATTGGCTATTTTTGAATGACAAATCCGAAAACTGGCTTGCCCGTGCTATTTTTACCGTCTTATTTGATAAATAAGCAATTCATTAGAAAACAACACACTTTAATCAAAGTTTGATAAGAATTGGATGCGTTGAACAATGACCAAATTTTAACTCATTTTGACCCGGTACATCGGCAAAAAGTCACTTTTGCCCACCCATCCGCCTAAAATTAGCTCAAGCCGCCCATTGACACTCCTAGTATCAATCTTTATACTAAAAAGTTTCATCAAAACGTTATCGAACTTGCTAAGATTATTATATTATCATTTTAATACATAGAAAATATGTTTCAGTCACAAACTAAACATCTAAAATAGTATTTTGGTACAAACTACAAAGTAAAATCGAAATGAAAATAGAGTCTAAAGTATAAACAGAGGAAGCATTAAACAAAGGGCTAGAGTAGTGACACGTGTGACTGCTCTAAGATTAGGAATCATCAAACAGAGAGGTACTGCACTTGATAATAGTATGCTATAGCTATAGGACCTAGTAGTAGTATAGTACTCACAATAAAACCCTTTTCTATTCATGTTCTCAAAGAAGTGGCCAATACGAAGGAAAGAGAGGGAGCCAACAAACTAGGATTACATTACAGAATTATAATTATAAAAGTGTGTGCGGTGTTCAGTAGGATGCATAAAGTATGATTCATATATCACAAGTGTTAACCTCGACACACACGTCTTGACTAACTTTTAGGAACTTTTTCAACTCAAAAAAGATTTTCGTCGCCATCTCGGTGCAATGGCAAAGTTCTTACTCCAAAATACAACCAACTACTCGTCTAGTATTATCATTTGTGTTTATTAAAAATAATTATCTTAAATTATTTATCATTTTATAAGTTCAAGACAAAATTTATGTGGGAGATTATTGAGTTTTAAGCTAATTAATGCTTAAAATAGGGTGAATGAGAAATGGAGGAAAAAATAAAATATTTGAGCTTCCCTCCTTGGTTGTCCCATATGAGAAGAGGAAAATGTTTTTGATGGGTATATAAGCAATTACTCTTCTTCTAACTCATAAAAAGTTGAGAAGAAGACAAGCCTCGCGCCGTCGTCGCTCGCCTCGGCCTCGGCCTCGGCCTCGGATTTGGTCAACTGATCGATTGATTAATTTTTGGATCAAATTTATTTGTTAATAGTAAATATTATCAGAAATGTTATTAAATATTTGTTTTAATAATAAAATATTAATATTAAAATAACTATTAATATTAAATCCATTTCATTTATCCAATATTTAGTTTACTGTTTTGTAACAGAAAATTAACTACCCTTCAATTTTCCCTCTTTATTGTTGAGTAAATAGCCAATTATGTCATGACATTTATTCTATGACCGTTTTGCAAAAACAACATTCTGAAGAGTTGCACCTCTTCATATTTCAGCTCAACTTTGGCTATAAATACAAGTCCATTTTCTCAGATTTTACATACTAATTTCTGAGTTTTCCTCCTTCACTCTGCATATTTTTAACTTCAAAGAAAGCAATAGTAAGTGTGATTTCCTACTGAACTTTGTATTCGCTGAAACACTGGGGTTTGGAGTATCACTATACTAGTGTGTAATTCATTCTATCCCGGAAGAAAATAATCCATAACCTTGGGTACTATGAGGGGATTAAATTCTTTAAGGAAACACTGTAATTCTGTGGGCTCGAATTAATTTTTCATTTCGTTTACATTTCTATTTATGTTATTTTATTTTCTTCAAAATTATTTTATAAATACGAATTTCTAACAGTAATAATTTAACGTGCACTCAAATAAAAGTATCGAAAATCACTGAATTACTTTTGTAGAATTTTTTAGAGTGAATAGAAAAGGAACTTTTGAAGATACAAGGACATGATAAAGTTATGGAAATGAATATTTCAAGCGTTTATTTACTGCAATGGAAGAAGTATTTATAGAGTTACCAAATAACTAATATTGCCTTTGATGCTTTTGCCATATAGAATTCAATTAATATATGTGTAGAGCAGTAGCGGAGTCGGATTTTCATTGAAGGGAGTTAAATAATAAAGAAACAAACTCACCAATATATATATATATATATATATATA